>JARNGD010000121.1:0-120737 GCA_031001845.1 Achaetomiella virescens
AAGAGGGGGGAGGTTCATTCCCGGTTGGCCTTGGACCGTGGAGGAAAAGACAGTGGAAGTTACCGCAAGAAGACGAGCACGGAAAAACGCAGATTTTTTGTTTTTTTTGAGTGCCATCGAGCTCGCAATGTCAGTGGGACTGGTAGGAAAGAGCACGCCACCCCATGCTGCAGTCCCAGTTCATGCTGCTAGCGCGTTGGAGAGGAAGGTGCTGAGCGACGCCTTCATCTTCATTCCAGGACACTTTGAGTCCTTTCCCCCGGGCTGATACTGTGCGCCAGGTACCTCCGGTTCCTCAATTCGGGCATGGGACGTATCCGTACCGTCCGTGAATCCTTGCGTGCACTGGGGCTTGCGAGGACAAAGCAACACTCGGCTGGATCGCGCTGTTCGGCTTCTCTGGCGAGACATTGTGGCTGACAGGAAACTGTTCCGTCTTGCCTGCCTTCCATGGTCTTTGCCCTCAAGAAGAAGCGGAACTCGTGGGAAGAGCATTCCAGAAAGCGAAGCCAGATAGAAGATGCCAATGTGGCAATCCCACGATTGGCGCCTCCGCGCGCCGCTCGCAGGCCGTGCTGAACTTTGAATTCCCAGTTCTCCTTGGAGTGCCGCACTGTCGCGGTCTGTCGCAGATCCTAAGGAACCCCAGGATTCCTCGATTCAGTTACATCCAGGAGGGGAGGAAGGGACAGTCGCAGGCGGACAAATCCGCAATATTGCCGGCGCCGACCGGTGTTCCAGATCCTCAAAGCGCAAATCGTTGATAGTTTGTGTTTTCAAATATCCTCCATCCCACCAATTGGGTCGACAAGTGCCGTGCAAGAACAGCAACCCATCTCATTTGTGCGAATCAAAGATGAGGGACAACGAGAACCTGGAAGGTGCAGTTGCCCGTCCAAGTTCTTGGCGATGTTCACACAACAGCGAGGGCAAGGGGGCCAGCTGTGGGCCAACTGTGGGCCAACTGTGGGCCAACTGTGGGCGCGCTTTGCCTTGTGCTCGGGCAGGTCCGCCCCAGGCACGCGGGGACCACAAGGGTGCATTTTGTGCAAGGACCTGACCTGGTCGCATAACTGGCCGTCTGGAGAAACGCCTTGCAGACGGGGGCGTTTCTCGCAGCATTAAGAGACACCAAGGCGCCACGTCCGCGTCGGCCCGCGATTACACAGCAAATTCCTGAGGCCAACTGCTGCCGCTGGCGAGAACGCCGCTCAGCCGTCGCCTACCGCGCCTGGAGCCTGGTCTGGCAGATGTACTGGGTTTGGCTGACAGGGCCAGGAGTGCCGCATCAGGCTCTTGATAATCGAAAACTCACAGTAGTACGCATTATCGCTGGTGATCAAGGCCTCATCTCCCAGCTCGGAACGGCAGCCCGCCAATTAATCGGGCTCAGTGCCCAATGGACTCGGGAAGAACGTTTCGCCTTGTCGTGGCGGTGCCCCTAGGTGCTCTCTCCGCGTGTCATCGCAGTTCGGCTCACTCCCAGCCCAGGATCCGCTCTCCAAACCAAGCAAGTCTTCAGGCATCGTCAAACCAGGACTCGGAGAGTGAGATCTGACAAAACGGCCAAGATGGGTCCCGGAGATCCAATCGTGCGGTTGTCATGGAAGCGATCTGGATTGCAATCGCTCCCCGCTGTCCAGGGGTGTACTGTATACTTAGTATGATGGGTAATGAAAAGCTCCATGCGGGGTACCCACGCCAGCCGAGGGCAGAATATCCACTCCCTACACAGTAAATACACTAAATAGCTAGCTAATATTTTGTATGCATCCCCTTAGCTGCAATTACCGCTTTGCACCGATCTGGCATCGAGGCCAACAGCTCCTTCAAGTAGTCGTCGGTAGTGCCTCCCAAGCCTCATTGACATACTGGCGCAGCTTATCGTACGAGGGCTTTTCTTCAAGGCCATACCGGTCTTCGATCCAGTCCTTCATCCAATTCCAACAAGACTCAATAGGGTTCAAGTCCGGTGAAAAGGGTGGCCACTCCATCACAATGATACCTCGCTCGCGGAGATCTTCCCTGGTCTCTGCAGCTGCATGCCCTGGAGCGCCGTCTTGCATCAGGATCAGATCCTCGCCAAGTTGTGCCTTACACAACTGTACCCAGCCATGAATCACAGGCATAGTATGTGCGCGGTAGGTCTCAGCGTTGATCTTTCCCCAATCCTTTTCCCAGAAGATCCCAGGGCCTTTGCCTAAGCCAGAGAAGCAACCCCAGAACATCCAGCCCCCCTTGCGTTGATGCTTTTCCACAATGCAAGTAGGATCCCACTCCTCGCCTTGACGCCGGGTTACATACTGCTTCCTATGCGGGCCACCAGTAACCCAGGTCTCGTCGGTCCAAAGGATCTTTGCCCACTGCTCAGGGGTCCAATGTTCATGCTCTTTAGCCCAGGTCTCTCGGAGCTGCCGGGTTCGTTCGGTAATCGGTGGCTTCTTCCGGGCAACTCGTCGGCGGAAGCCCAGGCGATAAAGGGCGTGCTTGATCACCCACATGCCGAAGACCCCAGCGAAGATGATTGTTGAGAGCTCGAGGAAGCCCATTCGACGGGTTTTCTTGCTGGAAACGACATATTGAACAAGCTCCTTTTCTTGCTCTAGTGTTAACGTCCGTGGCCGGCCAGTGCTCCGCCCAGCAGTGGCGTCGCGAGCGCGAATAGCCGTCCGGATCTGCGCTTTGGTGTAGCCAGTGATCCTCTGGATCTCGGCTTGGCTTTTGCTAGCATCGAAATATAGAACCCGAACTCGCTGACGCTCTTCGGTAGTAAGCTGTTTAGTGCCGCTGGATCCCTTTGGCCGCGCCATTGTTGTAGTACTACGTACTATACTGCTGCAAGTTGAAGGTCGATTCTATCGAAAAGGAGGTTAAAGTGGAAAATTGGGTGTGTTCAGCCTATTGGTCAAAACGCGTGGATTGTTGTGCCCCACAGGTACCTGACTTGGGGGTTTTCTTTTTGCACGCGACCACAGTTCTGACCACCATTTGTTGGGAAGAAGATGGCGCGAAAATCATGAGCCACAAATTCGCGTATCCAACACGGGAAGAGTGACGGGAGGGGATTATCATTGGGCATAATTTACGGCTTCTGCTCCCACCAATTTGGGCAGAAAATGGTGTTCTGCCAGGGCTACGGCCCAAGCGCGCACCCTCCCTCGGATCCCACTGGCCAGAAGCTGTCTCGTATAACAGATTCTGACAGAGGATGGGCGGTGGGCTTGGGCGAGTCGAGAGATATCCATGCAGCCCAGTCCGCTGTTAGCGGCGCAGCTAAGGACGATAAGCCCGCCGGCCTGTCGAAATCCACAGCATCGATTGACGAATGCATCCCGAATCGGCTTCCACGGGACGAGTCTTCCGTCCACATGACGAAGTCATCGCTCCCCACGGTTGGCTGACATCGACAAGCAAGTAACGGCAGTGGACTCTCTGGGCCTCGGATCGGCCAATTGGGCCGTCGGAGGATTCACGACTACATCGTCATAAGACTCATCACCAGACTACCGCACCGCTCCGCCGACGAAAAGCCAGTGAATGGTTGCTCACCAGGGGTGACCAACTCGGCGATCAGCTACCGAGCCCACGCAGGACCACCACGATCCGCGGGCTGGGGCGAGATCTTACTTTGATCTCCCGGGCATTTCCTCGTTCCTCCGTCAACAAGCGCCCACAGCCGTGACTGTGGATCGGACTGCACCTCCCTGAGCTGCCTGGTTGAAGAATCCTGTGGTCATGTCCCCACGCACGGCCCGATGAGCCCACCCCGACTAAACCCTCGCACTACAACAGAGAGCTCGTTCCCCTTTCGGTTATTGCTTGCTTTCCGTTCTCGGCTTCAATAGCAATAAAACCCAGCATGGCGTTGCATCTTGCAAGGGACAGTGGACGATGGTTCAGCATGGCGTCCGTGTTGGGCATGCCCACTGGGCTTGTGGCCCTCCAACGGCATACCAACATAGATGACCCCCCTCTCGGTCGTATCCTCGGTCTCTTGCTTTCAAATCTCTGGTCTTCTGACCGGAAAACCTTCTGGAACGGCTAGCCGACCGTGATGGTCTCTGTTCGTTGGTTCTCGAAGAGGAGAAGTAACTCATACCTCAACCCACTCCCTCCTCGTCAAGCAGGTCGGTGGCAACGGTTCCTCCATGAGAAACCTCGACCAACAGTCTCAACCAAGCGAATTTTGCGGCCAAGCGGAGCGGCACGGGCAACCAGCTTAAGGCATTCCCGATCCAGCAATCCGCCAAAGCGTGGAAGAAACGTGCTCAGGGGAGAGCTCCACAGTGCGCAGATCGCTCGCAACCAGGGCTCTGGTGAAAGCTGTTCGCCCTCTCCGCGCTTGCCGTCCTCGTCGAGCAACCCCCCCTGGAAGGGAGGCTGAAGTTCCAGCGCATTTTCGTCTGAACTTTCCCTTCCCGTTCTGCACTTTTTCCTCCCGAGCATCCCGCGGCGGCATGCAGGACGCAAGGGGCATGTTCCCCCGCGCTGCGACCCAATCTGAGATTATCATCTCGTCTCGAGATTAGCGCCATATGCAAAGCCATGGCCAAGATGTCAACATCGTTATCGATCGAGCTCGCCTTGTGTAAAGCGAGGTTGCCTGCTAACCGAAGAAATCCCAGCTCGTCGGGTGAGACTAATGTTGTTATCTCTGTCGTCATGATCCGTGACTGTCAGCCTCGATATGTATCGTTCAATATTCCGACTTATACGTCGGGAGCCTGCATACAGCCAAGTCACGGTTGGTGAGGTTACTTACCCTGAATGCCCTCAACCTCAAACTTCTCCAACCCGTCCTCCGATATCGCCACCAACGTGCACGAAACCCAAGCCTCTCACAGGTGGGTTGAGCGAGAATGAAGACACGTCCGCATAGGCACAAGGCCATGTGATGGCGGCCGGGCCGCGGTCGGGTCTCAGCCCTCGCGGCCAGGTCGGGCCCTGGCCCTCGATACCACGCCGTAAGCGCCGGCTTTGCATTACGGATGCGATCGCGCATTTCGGCAGGGACTCTAGACGGAGAGACAGATGCAGAGAGGGGACACAGCCTCCTCGTGGAACGGGCCTTCTGCCGGTAGTTGGGCATGCGCCCGACGGATGCGGATGGATGTACGTGAGTCCTTGGTGGCAATGTAGGGCTGCAGTGTCGCGTTTTGGGGATGGACCTTGTAAGCAGGTGAGCAGGATCCAGCGGGGTCCGGTTTTGAAATGCAGAGTTGCCAACAGGACGAAACGGCAATCGTCCCCAGGAAACGAGAGATGGGGCAAAGAATCCCAAGATAGGCCAAGATAGCAGGAGCGCAATCCAGATCCAGTGATAGCAGATTACGAAGGAGAAATTCAGCGCAGCCAAGATCTGCTTGAATCGTGTTCACAGCAAGAACCTAAGTCGGGAGGTGCGTATGGGTGAACGAGACGAGGTAATGTAAGAAGCAGCAGAAGATTGCTCACAATGTGGTTCGCATTCGATCAATGGGTATACGCCTAGATATGCCCCACGTCATGGAAAGGAAAGGACATGATATCGTGGCGGGCGTCAAATCTCTAGATTTTGGCATCCCATTCACCAATGCCAGCCCAATCTGATCCCCACCTCCTTCCCCTGTGCCATCATGACAATAAGCCCAGGCTTTCCTTCTTGTACTTCCAGTTGGGCATGAAGCAAGAAGGGAACCACCCCTTCTCTCCTCAACATGCCGGCTTCAGACAGTTGGATCATACCGAAGCACTTCTTTGTCAACACATAACGTCCACACCTAATGGACCTCGGCGTACCGTGGATTCGTCTCGGCCGAATGCTGCTTGTTGCGCTCCGCACCTCGCTAACCCGTAAAGACTTGTCATGGGCAACTTTAGCGCTTGATGATCGTAACTATGGCAGGAAGTCAGCACTAGGAGACAAACCGAAGGCACGAACAGTTTCACATACCAATATCTTCGTCAGCCAGCTCATGGGCGAGACCGACGCGCTGCGGCTGGTGCTTCACCGACTTGCCATAGACGATGGCCGACTTGAATTGCTCGACGATACTCCGGTGGATGGCATTACACTGGAGGGAGTTAGTTAGGATTCCCCGTTGTATAGGCGGATTCCATGCGGCCAAGGAGCCACGGGGGACACTTACGAAGTCCTCCACCGTGCACTTCGACGAGCGCAGTACGACGGGCGCCGAGTAATCAGGCATCTTGCCCTTGGGCTTGGTGTATACCCGGACAAGGTTAGTTTTTTCCCACCTGCGCCGTATTAGCAGAGTTCTCCCCTCCAGTGAGCGAGGGACCTACATGGCCTCCATCAGCTCGTCAATGTTCCACCCGTGCTCCGAGCTGATAGGCACCGAGTTGGGGATGCGGTAGAGCAGGTCGAGCTCCTCGATGCTGATGCTGTCGATCTTGTTGAGGACGTAGATGACGGGGATGTAGCTGCGGCTCTTGGCCTCGAGCACGTCGATCAGGTCGTCGATGGTGGCGTCGCAGCGGATGGCAATATCTGCCGAGCTGATCTTGTACCTGTCACCTCCGTCAGCACACGCCTCCCCTAACCAAGTTCGCCGAAAACACCCACTCGCTCATGACTGCCCTGATCTCATCGTGGTCGATATGCGTCAGGGGCACCGTGCTGGTGATGTTCAGCCCGCCCTTGTCCTTCTTCTTGAACGTGATATTCGGGGGCTCCTTGTTGATCCTGATGCCGAACCCTTCCAGTTCGGCCTCGATAATCCTCTTATCCGTTAACGGCTTGTTGACGTCCAGCACGATGAAGATCAAGTGGCACGTCTTGGCGACCGCAATGACCTGCCGACCACGGCCACGGCCGTCCTTTGCACCCTCAATAATACCGGGTAAGTCGATGATCTGCAGCGGCGCACCGTTGTAGATGACCTGGCCAGGGACGCTGGTGAGGGTTGTGAATTCGTACGCCGCGGCTTCGGAGTGCTGCCCCGTCAGCCTGCTCATGAGCGTACTCTTGCCGACCGAGGGGAAGCCGATGAAGCCAATACTGGCGACACCGGTGCGGGCAACGTCGAAACCTGCGCCGCCACCACCGCCGCCACCCGACGGGGTCAGGAGTTCGCGCTTGAGCTTGGCGAGTTTGGCTTTAAGCTGACCAAGATGGTAGGATGTGGCCTTATTCTTCTGAGTCCGAGCCATCTGTCGGAAGGGGTCGCAGTGTTAGGTCCTCTGGTCATCGTTCCTAGACGTGGCCGGGGTTGGTCAACATACTTCGGCCTCGATCTCCTTGATCTGTTGTCGGCACTTGTTAGCTCTCCTCTTCTCGGAGCGGTGGCTGAAGGTGATTCTCTATCCAGCCTACCTTGTCCACTGTGGTCGCCATGTTTGCTGTATTTTCGGCACTCCTACTCGTCCGTAGAGCTCCTTTGCGTGGGCGAAGATGGTGATGGAAACGGTTGTCGACGTTGGTGGCGTTGAGTTGTTCGAAGTGGGAATTTTTTGATGGTGGGGCAAAATTCGAGAGGAGCGCAGGCCAGGGGGCAACCCGCGTCGGAAACACCCACACCCTGATGTCAGAGCGCGTCTCCACTGAAGAAGGGCTGAAGGGATAAGTTTCTGATTCAGATGTCAAAGACAGGGACACCAGCAGGCGGCGAAATGGAACAACGCTGTTTGGAGGTTCAAGCATCTCATTATAATGCCCGACCGTATCTCGCTGATGTACGCATTCATGCTATTTACAGGACAGCATCAGAGTTCATTCATCAACCCCCCTCACCGAGCCTCGTTCCAGTCCCCTGTAAAACTGCCGCCTTGTCCCCAAGTCGCGCCGTTCCCAAGAACCAACACATCAAGACTCGAAGATGGTACTCTGTCAATCGTAAAGCCCCAGCCGGCTGTAGAACTCATACAAAGCGTCTCCAAGGGCACCATGTCGGACGATCCGACCGTCACTCTCCCCCCTGAGCCGGCAGGCTTTTGTTCGCCGATTCCGCATCATTCCGCTTACTTGGCGTGGCGAGGCAGCGCAGGCTGTCGCTTATCGACACGGGTCGTTGACCCAGTCCAATGATGTTTACCCGCTCGGTCCCCTGGAAACAAAACAGATGGGATTGTTCCAACGGCACCCTCCAGGAGTTGTATGAGGGTACCCTCGCAGCACCGTTTATTCGGCGCTGGCTGGCCTGCCATTGATGCCATTTACCAACGGCCTAGCCTGTCCAGGGCCGGCTTCCGAAGACGGTGAGAGCGGCTGGTTGCCGGCTCCATCGCCCGTAACTGTCGTAACCAATGTTGGCGATCTGAGGCCATTGACAGTCGCCGCTGTCGTATGCGACTGAGTACCCAGAGGTGACGAGTGCACTCCGTTCGGCAGGACCGGCGACTCAGCATCGGCTACCGAGCCATCGCGGCTTTGCTCCTTTAAGAGCCTGTTGTAGGCGGGTTCGTCACGAGGCACGGCGACAAAGCCGCGGCGGAGAACCCGTTGTCGCGGGAATGGCGATGTGCTTGCCTCCCTCAGACTCGGTTTGTCCTCGGACACAAGTTCGCCGTTGATGTAATGCTTGTTGCTTGGTGCAAACCCTCGGAGTTCGTTTGCCTCCGGGTCACGCTTCCACTTCTGATGAGGCGTCCAGCTCATACATTGACCCTCAGTCTCGGGTAGTTCGCAGTATGCCATGGTAAGCTTTACGTTGCGAAGATGCTGTATGGTAGGATGATGAACAAGAAATCGGAGGCCTGTGCCATGTTAGCAGGACGAAACATCAAGCCGGCAAGAAACATGCTTACTCTGACGAAGAACATCTCCATCGCAGCGAACTTCTCCCATGCCTTTGCTCGGAGTTGCTCAAGAGTGCGATAGCCCATCCGGTGAGGATCGTTCCCTTCGTAATAGTCCGGCAGCTGCTCACCAAGCTCGAAGAGGGCTGGGGTCGTCAGCGCGTACCGGTCCGACTCCAGCCGCCATATGACACGCTTTGCAAGCAACGAGACAGGGATGCGGGTCCAGGCGGTGTCTGCGCACTCCCGTTAGCACCCCTCGATATCAGGTTAGACAAACACAAAGAGCGCTTACACCGTGAGAGATCCAGGTCTTTCTCACCCAAGAGAAGGGCAACCTGCGTGTTGAGAAGCCATTGCTCTCTGCCGTCCCGGGTACCATTCGCTTCCGGATTGATGCAGTCGTATCTGACGCCCTGCATGATGCTGAACTTCTCCGCAATCTCCGCGGCCTTGGGATTATCGGTGCTGTCAAGCCAGCGCAACACGGGAGGCAACTTGTCCAGGCGGGCGCGCTCCTGCTCCTGCCGGATGCGCCGCTGATCGGCCTCCTTGGCAGCACGCTCAGCCTCCCGCGCTGCTCGCCGGCGCTCCATCTCCTCCCGAAACGCACGCTCCTTGCGCTCTTGCTCCTTCCTCTCCTCCCCTCACGTTTGCGTCGCGCCTCTTCGGCCGCTTCGCGCTCGACCTGTTCCTGATGCAGTCGCTGCTCCTCTTCTCGCCTCTTCTGCTCCTCTTCTTCTTTCCACTTTCTCTCTTCCTCCTCTTTTTCCCCTTTCCTCCTCATCCCGTCTCTTCTTCTCTTCCTCCTGCAACCGTCGTCGCGCTTCTTCCTCTCGCTGCTTACGGCCTTCTTCCTCCCGCCTCCTCCGCTCGTCCTCCTCTTTCCGCCTTCGCTCTTCCTCTTCCTTTCGCCGTTCCTCTTCCTTTCGCCGTTCCTCTTCCTTTCGCCGTTCCTCTTCTTCTCGCCGGTGAGCTTCCGCCTCGGCTAGTTTCTTGGCTTCCTCTTCTCGGCGCTTCTTTTCTTCCTCCTTCCGTCTAGACTCGCGCGCCCGTGCTTCGAGCTCGGCCTGTTTCCTCTTCTCCTCCTCCTCTTTCTCTCTTTCTGGAGCGGGGTACGAGATGCCGAGGACTCGGTTTCAGGCGGCGGCGCATCGGGCATTTCGACATCGGGGTCCTCGGACTTCACATGGATACTACCCTCGGAGGAAACGGATTTCCCGGACTCCCGGCGCCCATGGTGTAGCAGTGAATCTTTCTTTGGCTTCGGGGTAAGCCTCCGATCTTCATCATCCCGGCTCTTGGAAGATGGCGGCCGTGGTCCCGAGGCCGAAGCAGACGAGGCCTCTCGGGAAATTGGAGCTTTGAGGAGCCTATCATCCGATTGGCTGGATTTTGGCCTCTTCTCCTTGCCTTCGGCATCCAGACGTCTCCCTTTGACTGAAACCTCGCTTCCATCCTTCTCCGTAGGCCCAAGGTGTGGAGGGGTTGCACTGGACCTGTGTCGCTTGCCGGTGCTCTCGCCTGAGACAGAGAGTCTATCACGGGATTCGTCCTCTTAAGAGCCTTGGTCCGGTCGTGATACTTCTCCGTCTTCTGCGTCTTTTCAGAGTCGTCGCGCGGGCTTGACGGCTCCTTCATTGAAGAAGCGTTCGAGGTTAGGCTGGGGCGTCGCTGCCGTTCCCGTTCCCCTTGAGCTCTCGTCCAGATACCAACTTCCGCCTCGGCTTGACCGTCTCCCCCTCAGAAGACATCGCAGCGAGGTCGGACTCTGCGCGCCTGACTTTGGTCGTTGGCCTCCCAGCGGGCGATGCTTCCCGGTCAGAAATGGCGATGGTGGGGATACGGTCCTCCTTCTTGGGTCTTCCGGGGCCCCGTTTCGGCGAGGTTTGCTCATCCTGGTGGGCTGCAAGGGAGCTGGCCCTTCGCTTTTCCCTGGGACTCGCTGTGAGTTTCGTGGTGCTGAGCTTTTTGGGCTCTATCGTCGGGCTGAGCGCTTTCCTCTTATGAGGTTTGCCCGAGTCGTCTTTAGACTCGGCCTTCCGTTTCGATTCACGGTCCTGCTCCCGCCTGCTGGGTGATCGATTCTTTGACGCCTCCTTGTGAGACTTCCTGTATTCGTCGTACGCGTCCTTCAGCATGTGCTCTTCCTCCATCCAATTCGGACCCCGCCGCCTCCTTGCAATATCGTAGTAAGTTTCCCCTTTGATCCGACGCGTGGGATCGAAATCGGTTTGATCAAGAAGAAGCCTGACGACCTTGAGGTTCTCTTGGCCAATCGCGGCCAACATCGGCGTAGAGTATTCGCTGTTCGAGCTTGGGATCGGGGGAGGATCTGGGTTCGCCTTTCCCAGGGCCAGCAAGAGCTGCATGACAAGATCGTGGCCTCCTCGTGCGGCTGCAACCATGGACTCGGGGTCGTCAAAGTTCTCTCTGACCTGGAGAATGCGCGTAACAGTCTCTTCATCACCACGGGCCGCCGCTGCTCGAAGGGTTTTGTCATCCATTGGCATGTACAGCAGATGATTGCTGGTTTTCGTCGCACGGACGGTGCCGGCTCGACGACCGCCACCCGCATGTATGGAGCTTGACGCCCCGGGGGATCTTCGAGGACTGTCGGCTCCATGGGAGGAACGAGTATCGGTGGGGTCCGGGTGGTGCTCCTCGGATGTTCGTCGTCGCTCGCCCATCTTCTGCTTGGCTTCCTGGAGGGCTCGCCTGATCTCATTCGCCGATTCATGGTCGTCATTCACCCGGTCGATCGGCTCCTGCCCGTACGCGTTCGCCTTGCGGGGGTTCACACCAGCGTCCAAGAGGATCTTGACCACATCCAGATGGCCATTCTCCACAGCATCCAGCAGTGGCGTATCCTTGTCGTTGTTGACACAGTCGAGGTTGCAGCCAGCATCCACGAGGAGCCTGACTATATCGTCGTACCCGTTAAGTGCGGCAATCTGAAGTGGAGTGTTGCCGGCGTAGTCGGCCACATTGATGTCCTCGGGACGCTCCTGCAACCTCTGCTTTGCCGTCTCGTACTCGCCCTTGGCGCAAGCCCTGGCGAGGAAAGTCTGGCCGTGTGCATCCAGGTGTTTCTTATGCGGAGCCATCTTTGCCGGAGAAACGGTGGCTTCTGCGGTCGCAGGAGTCGCCAAGCCACGCAGCTTGGTGCTGCGCGGATGTGGGCTGCCGCTCGCAGACGACTCGTCAGAGTGGTAATCGGCCGACTGAAGCGGGGCAGGTATGCGTTTCTTCTTGTGGCTCAGTCCGTTCGAAGAGTGGCCAGGAAGTTGCGTTGAAAGGCTACGACGGTGAGCTCGCGACTGGGGAGAAAGGGAGCGAGTCCTTGCCGACAGGTGCGCCTCGTGCTGTGACTTTGGCGGGAGGTGCGGTTTGCGAGACGCGTCGAGGCCAGAGCCTGATGTGCGTTGGCGACGGATCTTGCGGTTCTCTGCCTCGTCATCCGAGTCGGGCCTGGGCGCCTTGCGCTTGTGAGGCACCACCCTGTCAATAGATTTCGTCTTGTCTTTGGCCGAGGTTTTGGCCGAATCCACAGGCGCGGTTTCGGAATCCGACTTTGGGTGGGAATTCGAGGAGCGGCGACGGCGCTGGGGTTGAGGTGGAGATCCCGGCGCGGAGCTGAGGCCGCTGGATCCGTCCTTGCTCTTGGTTTTCTCCAAGTGCTTCTTCTTGCGGAGAAGCGAGGCAGCACCTTCGTGCGATCCAGTTCCTGTCCCGGAATCAGGCATCGATCTGTCAGGCTTTTCGGGACGGTCGCTTCGGTCGTCCTTGTCTCCTTCCCGGTCCTGCTTCAGATTAGAGTGCTTGCGGCTCAACGACAACGGAGCAGCATCCTCGGCATCGCTGTTTTCATGTTTGATGATCTTTCGCACTTTCGATGGTGAGTGGCCGTCCTTGCCCGGCAGCACGATTGTCTCGGCATCCGAATTCCCGTCGGCGGCGCCATCTTCATCGCTTGGACGAGAGTTCGCCACAGGCGGCTTGCTCTCTCTAAGGGATGGCTCGAGTTTGGCGGTGCTGAACGGCTTGTTCACGGCGGAGGGTCGGGGATGATCGGTGTCGCTGCCCGGCCGCTTGGGGGAAGCAGCAGGCTTCGTAGAGGCGGGCTCGGCAGCATTCTGCGCATCCATGTCATTTAATTCGAAAGACAACAACCGTTTTGCACCATCCTGGTTGCTGCACGGCCGTAATTCGAGCAGGATTGAGCGGGGATGTGCGGCGATTGATTCAAGTCGAGAAAAATGATGCGCCAGACAGCCTGAGGTCGAGGTCGAAGGGAAGGTTTGGGAAAGATGGAGCCTCCCGGATTAAGTTTCGTTGGTGTGGGTGTGGTGAGAGTGAGAGAAGGCCTGGCACAGACACCCGCACAGCCGCCCCGTGTCCAGAGCAGCCAGCAACACACTCAAGACAGGGGCCCAGTGGGGGAAGGAAAGCGGGCGAGCGCCTGGGAACGCACAGAGGCTGTCAAAGAAGGATACGAATCACACGACCGGGCGAAAAGGCTGCAGCATGTGTCAAACGATATACTGGTGATACAGGCTGCCGTTAGAAATGGCCGTGGATTGCTTTGTTCAAGTTGGTGATCGAGTGTGATTCTGCGAGAGGACGTGCTGGAACAGGGCTTCTCAAACCGCGGATCGCTGCACACTTGGCTGAAGCCGAAGGCAAAGGCAGCTGGGACAGGCGGAGCCATCGACTTCCGGGTCAAAGTCTGATCAGAACGGACCTGATTGGTCGGAGGCATGTACGGCAGGCGATATGATCCTTGAGTCCGTTGCGTATTCAATCTCGATGAACAGGGATGTGAAGGTTGCGGCCTGGCTGGGCTGGGCTGGCGGCAGCAACCAGCGGCGCAATTTCATGTCAGGATGAAATGCCCTCCCACTCTGGGTACTCGCATCCCGAGGCTCCCAGATGCACTGTGGCTCCCACTGTGCGCTGCCTGCAGGAGGTGACATCCCGACTCGAGGAATGTGTGCAGTGTTTGCCCATCCATTTCCGACAACCAAATTCACATTTCCTGATTTGAGTCCATTTGCGATTCCAGTTTATATCACTCTCGCATTCAGGAAGACGAGACCGTGGAACAGACCAACAGGTTCTCTGATTCCTCTGGCTCGGCTTCAGCGAACTTTGGTGTGTCAGCATTTTCTCTGCTTGTGTCCAGGTTGCCTGGCTGGTTTGTTATGGGCCCACTTCGCCCACCAGCCTTGCCCTCACTAATTTCCCTGAGCCGCTCCCTTGCAACCTCGAAAGACCAAGCCCCTCCACCTGAACCAGGACGCCAGTCCGACTCAGCAAAACCATGGATTCTCAAGCTCCTGGAGTCAACCTCCCACCATCGCTCGAGGCCAGCAGAGTATCTGCTCTGCCGCCCGCGGCATACTACATCGCAGACTTCATCAGCGAGGAAGAGGAGGAAGCGATCTTGGACAAGGTAGCTCAGCACATGCGGCACCAAATTTCGGGACATGGGCATCTAACCAAAACACTGCGAAGGTTGAGACGGCACCCAAGGCAAGGTGGAGACAACTTACACATCGCCGACTGCAGACGTGGCCCTCCGACCTCGTCAAGGACACACTTCTTGATGCTCGACCTCTGCCCGACTGGCTGGAACAACCCGTCGTTTCGCGACTCCTGTCGATCCCGCTCTCAGACGGGGAACCGAACATATTTGCGAATAGCCCCCATCAACGGCCGAACCATGTGCTCATAAACGAATACCCCCCAAACACCGGCATCATGCCACACAAGGACGGCGCCGCATACTTCCCCGTGGTCTGCACGGTGAGTCTCGGGTCGAGCCTATGCCTCAACCTGTACAAGAGTAAGGAGGACGGCGCACTGGACCCGAACCCGGTATGGAGAATCTTGCAGGAACCGCGCAGTCTCTTGATTACGACGGCAGACCTCTACACTGAGTACCTCCACGGCATAGAGCCGATCTCAACCGACGTAGACATTTCGGAGCAGACCATCGCAAACTGGGGCCTCTTGCGGTCACCGTCGCTGTATCAGGACGGGCTCAACCAGCGCCAGACGCGCACCAGCCTCACGTATCGCGATGTGCTGAAGGTATCGAAGCTCGGAAGCAAGCTCGGGCCGGTGTTCAAGCGTGCATGAGTCTCTCGAGAAGCCGGGTGCAAACAGCGGATCGGCAGGTCCTCAGAAGACGAACGGGATCATGTTCCACTTGTTCGCCACCGGCCCGATGCCGAACTTGTCGGCGTACCATTTACGGGTTTCCCGACGACGTGACTCCGAGATTCACCGCGACGAATATCAGGGCGCACAGCAGCGTCCTGTTACACAACGCGCCGCGGGGAGCCGTGGCGATTGCCATAGAGAAGTAGAGGAGGCACTCGCACGTGTAGTGGGGGCAGATATACCAGCGGAACATTCCTGCTTCCGGCAATGAATATTTCTTCAGCCCAGCGAGGTGCCTGTGACACCTGTACTGGTTGATCCAGGCGAACAGGAATGCAGCGGTTGCGACAATCATCTTCATCAGAGACTGGGCGTCATCCGTGTGACTGGCTGGCGGGTTCAGGATGGCACCTACCATGCAGTCAGCAACCTTGTCCAAACCATTCCTCGTCGACGCCGAGTTGTACCTGATCCTTCCACCCAGATGGCTACGCTGATGAAGAGGTAGAAGAAGAGCCCAAGCAGCCAGTGCACAACCCACATGGTGGACTGGGATGGCTTGATGATAGTCGCGTGTTCAAACACCCGTCTCGCGCCCTGCAGAAACATCATGCTCCAGCCGAGTGCCACCTGTCCTAGAGTGACGGACGGCTCCTGGGCGGACGCCTGGCTGGTCGCAGTGAACCGTAGTACAGCGCCGTCGCCAAGGTACTGGACGAGCCAAAAGACGGAGCATGCCACGGACACGGCGTAGAAGGCGCTGAACCATGAGTGAGGCACCTGGGTCCACGAGGTTATGGTGGCGATCAGTGAAAGCAGCCAGCCGTCGCTGCCCGGGCTTTGTTGCCAGGAAGATTCATTCGCAGTCGGTTTCTCAGCCTTACGGGCGCCGTAGTCGACGAGGAGCGTCTTCGCATCGCGCGGCATGGCGGCAACAGCCAATACGGCTCCTGCGGCGAAGAGGAAGAAGGCCTGGCACCATTGTGCAGGTGTGACGCCCGACAGAGTCTTGAGAATATCTTGAACGGCCTCGTCCCAGCCCATGGTGTCTCTAGCTGGCAGATGAGAATTTCGTCGAGTGGGTTGCTAGGATGAGGATGTGTTGGAGTTGGTGATGCCGTGATCAAAACCAACCTCGCTAAATTGGGTCCCACTCGCCTCGGTTCCACCTTCTTCCGCACCCCGGAACTTGGGCGACTTCACCAAATACACAGCTCGATTTCACCCATCTGGCACATCTTACTTGGTCCTCGGTCCCTCTCCGTGGTTCAAATGTCGAGACTACACAGTACTCCAAGACCTTTCCCAGCGCTTCAAGAGCAAGTCCGTGGCCAGAGGGCAACCCTTGACGTACACCTGGCCGTCGAGCTCAGCATATCAACGCCATAAGCTGGACACATGGTTGATAAGTCTCCATGCGGAATGAAAAGGAAATGATACCGGCATGAGTGTTAACGGCGGCTGTGTACAGATGCCTACTCCGCGTCTGATCCCGTCTCCGCCAACGCTTTCTCCCTCTCCTGTAAGCACTCTCCGAGCCAAAACAAACATATAAACTTGCCTTTCCTTCCGTCACGGCCCCTCCACGCCGCTATTTTCCCTCAATACCACCTCACCAAGCCCGCCCTGAGAATCAAGTCCTTCCCTCCCGTCCTGTGTAACACAATCGTCACGCCTTCGATGCCCCAGTCATTGGCCTCCTCGTCCGCCTCATAGCCTCCCCCCTCACCTCCCGCTTCATGGCAGCCGTCTGGGTCCGTCCGCCTTCCTTCGAATGTCTCAACGTTGGCCTCCAGGGCAATGACGTGAGATGTGGTCCCAGACCGGCCACGGAATGCGCCGTTTGCCCCAACATCATGCGGGTGACCGGCAGAAGTAGAAATACGGGAGGTATCCGCCAAGACAGCAGCTTGAGAACCAACTGCATGGTGTGCCGTTGTCTTCACATCTCGAGCGGGATGGGGGACCTTGCTTGGGCGGCAGATCTCTGCGGCTTCATCCGGACTTGGGTTTGGTAATGCCGAAGGCGGTAGCGGCATCCGCGCCTTCTGCTCTGGAGCTAGATCCACCTGTGCTGGGGAATGGGGTGAGATTGCTGAGCCTGAGCTTATGGATGGTATAGTCGCTGCATCTAGGGTAGACGGAAGTGTGGTAGATGGGTTGCTAAAGGAACTACGTTGCCGCGGATTCAGCCGCGTGGCGTAAAGTTCCTTCACGGCCCCTTTCAGGGTGCCTGGCTGGGCAGTTGTTGGCGGGGAAGCAGGTACACCTGTTGTCGTCGTCGACGACAACGATAGATGCTTGAGCCCCGGAGTGCTCAAAGCTCGCGGGCAAGGGACGTCGGCTGAGCTGTGCCCGTTGGCGCCATTTTCTCTGGTAGAAGATTGTGCCCTCCCCGTGGTGGACTTATTCATGCTGTTTGTTACCCGAGCGTCTCTCAGGCTGATACTTTCCCTGAGCGGGTTCGAAGTCGGCATGATGTGTGTGCTGCTTTTGATGGCTGTGGGTTGAGCTGTTCTCAATCTCGCCATTTGGTCGGCAAGCACAAAAGGGTTATGTGTCTAACTCATGGTCAGCCACTTTACTGGAGTGATATTCGTGGGCTTCCACGAGGACGGCCTCGAGGAGTCCTCCAAAGGAAATACACTCACCACTGAGCCAGCCGCCCAACTTTCCTGACCTCGTCTTCCCTTGTCCCATCATCTCTACTGCCTCCAACCTCGCTCGTATATGTCCGTTGCTGACTTGCCTTCTGGTCTGGCCGCACAGGCGTCATAGCATCACGGCTACTTCCCTCAGTCAGCCACCAGTCAGTGACGAATCCCAGTCCGTGTTCGTCTTCATCTTCCTCGTCAGACAACAAGCGAGCAGGGTGCGAGATTCCTGAGCGGTTGAAGAGCTGCCCCACGGCTTGTCGACGGCTAAGGGGGCTCGCAAGTGTCGAATCGTCCGCTTGTAATGTGACAGGTTTGGCCTTTTCGGTGCTGAAGCCAGATGGCTCGGCCGAGTTTGGCATACTGATCCCCATGTCTGAACTCTAACTGTCGTTCCCGCTAACCTCACGTGTTGGAAAAGAAAACAACTGCCAATGAGTTCTCAACTGTACACTTCCAGAACGCCCGTCTCGTGACCTAATGAGGAGGCTAAGGATGTGGGCGGCAGTCGACTGGGGCAAAAACGGATGACGAGGCTAGGTGGAGGATGAAAGGGATGGATACGAAGCTCCTTACCAGAGATGGCAGGCGGCTCTGAGAAGCGTCAATGCGTCGAATTGGTTCATCGATATGTGGAAGGTCCAGGAGGAGAAAACGCTCCTGCCCCTGAAACAGTAGGCCGTATGAAATCGAGGAAGGCAGAAGAAGATACAGCTCATGAGAATGCCCGACTTTGTTCAATAAGGGGCAAATTTTCGGTGTCTGCTTTGCACTTGCAAAATAAAGGACAACCTTTTCAGTTCACATAAAGGGAACAGGGTGTCTGTCACGATGGTGGTAGCAAGCCGCCGAGATGGGAGCTCAAAGCGTCGTTTCATCAGCCAGGCTCAAAGCAAGGTGCCTTGAGGGGCATCTCTTGAACTAGGGAATCTTGGTATACTACAGGGCGGGTTTAAGGGGGTTTTATACATTTATTTGAGGTGGGCCTGCAGGGTCTCGAGAACCTATGTTGTGTTAGCGGCGAGAAGCCTCCTACTTTGTGCAAAGGATAACCCACCTCAAGCTCAATCTTGGCCTCGGCGATATCCTGCTCGCTGCCGCTGCCGTTGGCAACCTTCTGGGCCTCGGCGATCTGGGCGCGCACAGCCTCCGCGCTGAAGTCTTCGAGGGGGTAGCCCTCGACGGCGTTGATGCTCAGGGCCGACTTGGGGCTGAACAACGGCGAAACCACCAGACACTGCAACATTCGGCGTAACTTCAAGCTCTCCTCCACTTCACCCCGGGGGCTCCGTCTCGGGACGTACGGAAGAACTTCTTGGTGCCGCTCTCCTCGACAACCTCAACAACGCCGGGCTTCAGCTGCTCAATCGACGGGACGTGGTTGGCGAGAACGCCCATCTCACCCGACTCGGCGGGGATGTTGACCTGGACGACATCCTGCGACTCGTAGATGGACTAGATGCGGGAATAAACAATCAGCTGGGGCGATTCATTGTCTCCGGGTTCCGTCGCGCTCGTCTCGTTGGCTTGAACAACGGCTGCTCTATCGCGTCGATGCCATAATAGTCGGAGGACCTACCTGGTGGGGGAGCGACAAGCTGAGCTTGATCTGTGTACCGGTTTAGCTGGAGCTCTTCGGGCGCGAGGGCAAGCAGGGGAGCGGACCTTGTCGGAGACAGCCTCAGCATAGCCGCGGCTGGAGGGGGGCGCGCAGGGGCGCGGGGCGAGCCCGGATGGCCGCACGAGCAATGCGGAGGGAGTTCATGGTGGTTTGGGGTCTCAATTGAGTGCAGGGCGTCGGCGAGGCCACAGTCGTTTGTCGTCAGAGCAGATTTGGCTGCGGACCCAAATTCGCTTAGCCGGGATCGTCCGGACAGCTGGCGGAAGAATGTTCCTGCGGACCAGCTGCCAAGGCTGGAAAGAACCTGTTTGAGCATAACACAGTTTGCCGCATCCCACCTCAATAACTACATAAAATAACTAGTTATCACTCTAAATCTATGTTATCACTGTTAGGGGTCGCTCTGGCCGGCAGGCATCTCTCCGCGCCCTCGGCTGCGGCCGCTGATTTCAACACACCGTGGCTGGGAAGCCACCGAAAACCGCTATTCCGCAACCAGCTGGTCGAGTGATGCACCAATTCCCACCATTGGCTGTCCTTAACCCCTCATGCAGGCATGCTGGGATAGCAGCAGCAGCAGCCAACTTCCTGACTTCAGGGTCTGCTGGCGTTGACCCGAATCAAGTCCACATCCGACCGCAGTTCATTTGGTCTGCAACACGTGAGGATGTTGGCTTGGTTATCATTGGTCGACGTTTCCACCTCAAGCTTTGAACGACTGCTCCGAGAATTTGCTCTGAGAAGTGGCCGTTGCAACGAGAGGATTGGAAACTACAATCGAGGAAACACAAAATCAATCACAAGCGCGGCGAAAACAACAATTCATGCCCATGATTCCAGGAGTATACTGTAGCTCCGCTCATGATTACAGGAGCGTATCGTCGCAGCGTCCACGGTCAGGCCTCGTCGCTCACCTTAATGACAATCTTGCCCTTCGCATGGCCCAAGTCGAGCTTTTCAAAAGCCTTCTTAAAGTCCGCAAACTCCCACACGCTATCCACCGTCGGGCGGACGCGGCCCGCCTCGATGAGCTCGCTAATTTCGGCAAGGTTGCTGCCGAGCGGCTCAACAATGAACCATATTGCCCTCGAAAGCTCCTTCTTCAAGCCTTCCGGCCTGCCATACGCGGGTGGCGTATGGATGCTGACTATCGTGCCTCCTTCCTTCACAGCCACCCAGCATCCCGACAGAGTCTTCCCGCCGATCATCTCGATAACAAGATCAACCTCGCGCGCCGCCGGGTCGGCCGCAACCCACTCTTCAATTGACGTATCAGTGTAGTCAATGATCTCGGTCGCGCCTAGCTTCCGCACCGCCTCCTCTTTATCTCGTCCGCAAACCGCGACAACAGCCTGCGCCCCAGCCAGCGCGGCAAGCTGCACCACCCAGCTGCCCACACCGCCCCCGGCGCCGTCACAAGTACCCTGATCTTGCCATTCTTCTCCCGCGCAGCAACATCCCCTTTGATCCCCTTCGCATCCAACGTTCCCTTGACAAACAGCGCCTGCCACGCGGTCAGCGCGCTCAACGGCGTAGCCGCCGCCTCGACCCAGCTGAGATTCGCCGGGACCTTGGCCAACTCGCTGATGCGCGGCAGGGCATAGTCCCTCGCCGCGCCCGCCCGGGTCGCGTCGATGCGGCAGTAGACCCTATCTCCAGTCGCAAACCCGCTGTTTGCGGGCGCTGTGACAACCGTGCCGGCCATGTCCTGGCAGGGCACCAGGACCTTATCGGCGGGAATTGCGTCGCCGAAACTTGCCCAAAGGAGTTCGCCTGTACAGGGAGCCGCGGCGTGCACGCGGACCAGGACTCATCTGGGTGAGATGGGGTGGGCAGAGGGGCGGTGGCGGAGATGACCTCGGTTGATGTGCGCGAGGCTTGGAGGAGGGTTCTCATTGTTTGGGGGAGGGCTGTTGCGGATGCCATTCTGGCGGCTGTTTGGTAGGCAACTATGGATGAGGTAAGTCTGCTGCGAAGTGGGAGAGTGATCGTGGTTAAAGAGATGCCGGAAGCAGCAGGGAAATGTGCTCTTTCGTAGGCCAGACGAGAGTGAGCGCAATGCTATGGTTGGTAAGATGTGCGTCTCATCATGAGGAGACTGTCGCCGCCTTTTATACTCGAATACCAGACAGCACCCCACGACAGCCGACTCCCGCCGGCGATCCTGAAGAGGCAAGCATCACGTAATGGACAACGAAGTGCTCGTCGTTTTGGCGTCGCAACGATGTATCTGCGCGAATGTTGCAACCGACGACGAGACCCACCGCCTCGCTAACTCGCGAAATGGAGAAATACTTGTGGGCCTGCCCATCCCGGAAGCCACATCACTTCCAAGGCCTCAAGCCACAGCAGCTGATACTTCGTCTGCCTGGCTGATTGTATCTTCCATAGCTCTCCCCACTGCTGTGGCTCATCCTGCCTTCTTGAGTGCAAGAGCAGCCTGAGCAGACCCACAACTAGATTTCTCTATTTCGTAAGACTCTCCAGTGCATGCAAGCTTCTGAGGTGTACGGCGTCGGCATAATACGGGCTGCGTTTCCTCCGACGGCCCGCCTGGCCAGCAACATGAGATGCTCCTCATGCCCAGGGAATGTCCCATATGCTAGTCACCATGCGAGACATCCCAGAAAATGTGAGCCGGTGTCCTCTGGAAATCTCGGTGCTTCGTCGAGTCACCTTGCTGTCCTCGAGTTTCAATAGCTCAGAGATTGCACCAACCCTCCTTCAAAACTTGACACTTGAACGTGGTTCCTGGCACAGAGGGCCAATCTGTTCTGTTCTGTCTGTAACATCTCTGGCCTCATGCTTTTCACTGTGTTTGGTGGCATGCCGTCCCTGGCCCCTGCCAGCGAAGGCTGATTCATCGCGCTGAGCGTGATGTCGCGGGCAAGCTAAGTCACCTCCTCGGTGGCAAGGGGCCGTCATTCCTGGATAGCCTTGGCTTGGGAAGTGGCTCATGATGCTGTTTGCAAGGACGAGAAAGCTGTGCAGCACGGCAGGCCACCGCGGACAGCGCCGTTGGTAAGGCCACAAGATCATAGGCAAGCTCCTGACGGTGCTTTCTGCCCCGCTGATGGCAGCTCAATCAGCTCAACCAGTCAACCGAGGACGTGGAGTTAGCTTCCTCAGCAGCCCAACCTCCGGTTCGAGTTCATGCTGGCGAGAGGAGCAGCTCCTTCTGAAACTCGACTAATTTGCATTGCAGCTCTGCTCGCATGGGAACTCAGATCCAACAGGCTCCCTCACCTCCATGATCAGGCTGTTAAGAGGCCAGGTATCGCGGGCATCAGTGATTATCACTTCGGCTTGCCATTTCAAGACAAGCTGCGAACCAACAAACCAACCGACCCCACGCCACGGGTTGCATGTGTTGAAGAATGCGGGGTCGCTGGCCATGTTTCATTCCATTGCCTGCAACCACGATGACCGCGGGGTCCAACCAGTCGGACCCTAGCCTGAACTTGCCCCGAAAGGAGGCTTGTGGGATGCGACATGGGACAGTCCTCCGCAGGAGAAGCGAGAAGGAGTGTGCTTGCTGAGGATCGACTAGACACATGGTCAAGTGCGTACCACAGGTGTGAACTTCTCGAGTCAGGCCATGTATCGCGTCGGGAGGCAGGTCTGGCGAGTAGCAGCGCATTCGCCATTTGTCTGTCACCTGCATTTACACTAACAAAACAACGCTGTTCGACAGCAGCCATTCCCATTGAAGAGCATTACGAATCGCATGCGCTATGGTCCAGTCGCCGGCTGCGACAGGCCGGCTATGACTTCCTGCGAAACCCGGCGTCTTTGCGAGTGGGGTCCAGTAAACAACATCCCGCAAGCGTGGCATTGCCCGTCTTCTGTGCTGTGGATCTCTATTTGGAGCATTGTCCTCTGGTGGAAGACGGAGTTGTCATCTCCAGCCTCAGCTTACACTTCACTCCGCCGCTCGGATGACGATACACTCAGCCCACCTATCGAAGAAGGGAGGCATCTCTTTCCAGGTTCGTCAGCCAGCACACCGCCAACTTGCGGTGATGGACGACCGGCCCGAAGACTCGAGCAGCGGGCGGCAGGAAGCCCTTCTTGGCAGCTGTTGCCCCAAACCCCCAAACCGTCAGACCCCATCAGTCAGCTGCAAGCCTCCTGCAGGTCAGCCCGTATCCCTGTCGTCATCTGAGCTCAAATGCATAATTCAAGAAGAGGGAAACTCATGGCTCAAACATTCGTCCAAGTGGTCAGAAGAAGTGGCATGAGGTGTGCGGTCAGCGAGGGGCTGAGAGCTCATGATGAGACCAACTGCGCTGATGAGTTCGAGCGGTCATAGAACATGGGCTTCTTTTTTTTTTTTTTCTTTTTTGTTAGCGGATATGTTACCGTTCGCTTAGCTTGGGATAATAACCTAATGGAGCGGTCTTTGCTAGGCGAAGAAATGGAAGCAGTAAGGCACCCATGTCATATGGAATCTGAAGGTGGAAACGATGAGGGAAATGAGCCAGCAAACGGTCAGAGAAGGAAAAAAAGGGATTATGGCCCAGCAAAACCGGAATGACCGCCATTTGCCGTGGCAGGACTCCACTCCTGGCACACATCTGTGCTTTTGACAAACCGTCATGAGCCCTCGCCACATGGCATGCTATGTAAAAGTTTTGACCACGGCAGAGAAGCCTATTGTTCTCAGAGGTGTGACCATGGCATGCCAGCGATGGAGAATAAAACACACCATTGACCTACTTCGTATCACGCAAGGGTCATCTGGTATGGCAGGACAGACACAGCAAGGGAGAGAAGTATCAATCCAGGCATAGGTGCTTTCAACACTTGCATTTGCCATCGCAAGAAAAATATTTTTGCAGCTGTGGTCCAGAGTCTTGTGTGTCCCGGTTGGTGACCTCAGCCGAGCAACTGCATTTGCCGGCCAACAAAGAGCTTTGCTCCTGGCCCACATGGCTCCCACTCGCTGACTGCCATTTCTGACCGCTGCATCCCGCGCCCGCCCACTCGCTCATCTCATCGCCAAGGTGTTAGCGCCCTTGTCCCTTTCTCCTCTCTGGTGGCTCAAGGCTGCACCTGCGCTCCCCCCTCCCACTCAAACCCTGTCGCTTCTTTCCTGCACCTCGCGACGTTAACACGACCACTTCCAGCCCTGAAGGGACTCCGCTGCTCAAAAAACCTGATATTTTGCCGCATTTCCTCCCACCAAGTCTGTGCAGACCACACCTCTTGTGTTGTGTTTCCTACCCAACCAACCCTCCTGACTAGACACCCGGGATTTTCCTCAGTTCGACGTCATTCTCCCATAGACGAGGGTCGACACTCCGACGACCGGCACTTCGAGACCATTTTCGGGTCGAACTTAGCGGCCGACGCCCAGCTCTGTATCAACCTCGCATCATCAAACAAACCGGCCCCCTGCGACTTCAAACCAAATTGCCCGCAATGGCTCTGCGGTTATAGCAATACGGTCCTTAGGGACACCCTCTTGTACGCCGGTTACAAGCCTCGCTTTCGAAGACAGCAACTCAGTTGCCGGCTTCGGCCACCGTCCTTCGCGGGCGGCATCATACACACCACGAATATCGAAATACACCCTTCCAAAAATCGGAACCCGCAACGTCCAAGGGGGGTTTCTGCGTCCTGTCAGGCCACAAGAGGTCCCTGTCAACTGTCCGACGCGTTTACCAACCCAGCACCTGGCTAGTCAGCCGCTCGGCTGTCGACCAAGATGGAGCAGCACACACCCCGCGACCATGCGACGTCAAATGTACTGGCATGGACCGCCACGCACTCCGCCAATGTAGAACCATCGGTGGAGGAGGATGCGGGCGCCGACACGGACGAACCGCCGGATTGTCTGGCACCCGTCTCCCCGATCTCGACCCATTTTCAACGCACACCTATCCGGCGCGGCAGCGAACATCATGAATCTCTCCTGACCAAGGCGTTGCAGAGCCATCCAGAGGAGGATACCCACGATTATGGCTCCATGCGTCGGTTGAGTCGGCGAAGGTCCATCACAAGCACGACCAGCTTCGCTTCGACGGCCGACCTCACCTGCGCGACCGGTATCACAACGCCAGCCCGGACAAGCTCCCCGAGCCCGCGGCTGCCGGATGCCGGTTTTGTTCCTCTCGCCGCAGCAGCGGTTAGCGGTCTGCAGCGCGACAAGGACCCCGCGGTGCATGCTCTGGAGAAGAAGCGCTGCATCTCTTTCGCTTGTGCAGCCAAACCGAAACCTGATGACAAGGTGCTGATGCCCCCGCCTCCAAAGCCAGCCCAAGTCGCCGCAGAAACGGACGGCCCGCCCAAGAAGACATGCATCAAGTTCGCCTGCCCGGCTCCGCCACCACGGGAATCGCGGCCTCGGACGCCGGTAACCACGCCAGTGACGAGAATCTCGCCCAGCACCCCGAAACCTCGGTCCTCGTCCACCGCCCGTGCTTTCCGCTCCCCAACAGCCCGCAGGAACCCCGGCAGCCCCGTTGCCACGCGGAACAAGAAGTGGCTCACGGCTGATACAAAGGACCTGCAGAGCGAGGGCGCACGGTTCCACGAGTTTGCGAGCGACGAGCTGCAGGAGGACGATTGGATTCGGCGCGATGACTCAGCCTTGGGCCCGAAGCTCACCATTGACGACACTCTCGAGAAGGAAAATGCCATCCGGAAACTGGGCAAGGAAGCGGAAGAGGAGGCAGAACTTGAAGAGGAAGAATTCGATGAGGAGCAGGATGAAGATGTTGACGAAGCGGACCTCATTGACGAAGAAGAGGCCGATGATGATTTTGAGGACGATGAAGATGGCGACGATCTCGACGATGACGAGAACGACGAAGACAATGACGATGAGGAAGAGGAGGACGGCGTGGATTACGAGGACGATACCGAGCACGCTTGGGACGATGGGGCATCTGATGGATACAAGACGGACAATGAGATCGGCTTCGCCGAGTCCGATGACGAGGACGACGATCTCGTGTTGTGGACCACGCGCATTGGCCAGTATCCCACGCTATCCGGCGCCGTGATGTCCAGGAGGCTGTCCGTTGGCGACAACTCAGACTCATCCACGTCGTCAAATCGGAAGTCGGATCGCTCTCGCAGGAAAAAGCGGTCTAAGACCAGGGCTGTCCCTTTCCGGGCTCCTACTCCAGAGTTGCCAGACAGCACTGATTTCGTCTGCGGCACGCTGGACGAAGATAAGCCTTTGGAGGAGGCTTACATCTCATGCGTCGAGGCGCGGAGGAGAGACCGTCATCAGCCGATTCCTCAAGACATTGATCCCAGTTTCCCGACCTCTGAGCCGGAGGATGAGGACGAAGAGCAGTTCAAGAAGGGATATGGCGACAGCGACGACCACCTTTGGCTTCACGGCGAGCTCGAGGATCTTGACCACGAGTACGATCGCCGGGGCCGGAAGAAGAAGGCCGCGCCGTCTCCGAAGAGATTCCGTTCTCCACCGCCGAAGCGTCGCCCGTCCCCGGCACCGAAGGGCCGCGGTCGCTCTCCTAGGAAGCTCACTGATCAGCGGTCTCCCAGGCTGCGATCTCCAGCTCCTCCCCGCGCGCCATCCAAGTCCCCCTCGTCTCGCCAGGTCAGGAAAATGAGGGTATCGCCTTCAGGTCGTTGGCGTTCCGGCCTGGTCTTATGCAGACCAAGTCGTTGCCCAAGGCGCCCGGCATGTTCCCGCACGTCAAAGCACGCAGGCCCAGAGCCGGCACCATCACCAAGGACACGCACGTCCGCGGCGCCATCGACATCGTCAAAGGTCTCGAGCAGAAGCGGCAGCGGCGCAAGGAGAAGTTTTACCAAAAATACTACAACCGCGCTCGGAAGGAGAAGGCGCACACGAAACGGCCACCTCCCGGGCAGGGCGCTGAGCGCATGAGGGAGCTGGGCCTGTTCATGGCCGGCAAGACCGGCCACGGTAATTATGTACTCTCCATCTAAGACGGTGGGCGGTTCCTCTGTTGGCATTTTACATTGCAGGCATATACCCGGTATATCATGATATCTGGGGGCTTTTGGGTGGTATTCATGACTTTATGAGCCTAGGTGGACAATATTCTTGTTCTTTCCTCACGACCATGGCGGCGCACTTCTTTTGCACATTTTGAAGGATTTATAAGTTGGTTGTAGTCAATCCTGGGTAGACTCGAGACTGAGCCCGGTTCTCCCGAGCCGGTGTAGAGTACAAAGTACATATTTCCAAGGAACTCCTTTGCACACTTCCTCATGCCTGAGAACCCGTACTGGTGCACACGGGTATGCCAACCCTTCAGAGTGTGGCGACCGAAAGATGAGCTGGCGAAGCAAGTCGCAAACATCAGAGGGACGGTGGTTTCCGGCAGCAGTGTCACGACAGACAAGCCGGGCTTGAACGCGGTCGACCATGAGACACATTCCCAACAGACCAGAGCGGTCGCATGGCCGGACTTACATGTCAACACTGGAGAGTTCCCAAAAAGGCTCCTTTTTTCTTTGGGAACAGAAGTCCGCCGACGAATCGTCCAATTGTCGCCTGACGATTCAGGCATCAACATTTGCTTTCGACTGTCCTCCTTTTGGTGCAAGTCCGATCCGAGCCGGTGGCCAATGCGCTTGCTGGCCAATTCCTGCCAGCTTTTTGGGGTGATTGATCTCGAACACCGTTGCGCAATCGACCATTGCTGCCTTCCACACCACACGACGTTATCGAAAAGGAGACTCGTTTGCGGTCTTCTTGTTTTGGGCAAATAAAGCACAGCCACAAGGTGTTTCCTTGGTTTGTTTCTTAGACATTCAGCAGGGATAGCGAAAGGGGATCGTGTCTCCTGACACCGACTGCTACGGACAACATGTGGATCATTAACTGGTGTAAGTATTTCTCTTTTCCATGCCCGGATTGTTGCCCCTGCTATGGTTTCTCAAGTTTGGCGGGTTGGCGAGAGATGGCCATGTGTCGGATGCCTTTCTGAACCAAGGTGCTGGCACTGGGCCAGTCCTGTGTCGTTGGGAAATGCGCCTGTGCTGACGGTGACACACTCTCTTCTAGTCTAACATTCTGTCGTCGCTCGGCCTGGTCAACAAGCACGCCAAGCTGCTGTTCCTGGGGCTCGACAATGCCGGCAAGACGACGCTACTGCACATGCTCAAGAACGACCGCGTTGCGATCCTCCAGCCGACGCTGCCCCAGTGCGTTTACCCCCCTTTTCCCCGGCGACGTGCAGATAGAATAATATTGGAGGCAGACTGGCTGACAGATCATGTGATAGCATCCGAGGAGCTGTCGATTGGCAACGTGAGGTTTACAACCTTCGATCTGGGCGGTCACCAGCAAGGTGCGTTTCGCCTTTCCAACCCCGTCGCGACGAGCGAGCTCTGTCTAACCATGGTATGTTTACAGCCCGCCGCCTCTGGAAAGACTACTTCCCCGAAGTCAACGGCGTCGTCTTCCTCGTCGACGCCAAGGACCACGAGCGCTTCCCCGAGGCCAAAGCCGAGCTCGACGCCCTCCTATCCATGGAGGAACTTGCTAAGGTACCCTTCGTCATCCTCGGCAACAAGATCGACCACCCGGACGCCGTCTCCGAGGACGAGCTTCGCCACCAGCTCGGCATGTACCAGACCACCGGCAAGGGCAAGGTACCGCTCGAGGGTATCCGGCCCATTGAGGTCTTCATGTGCTCCGTTGTCATGAGGCAGGGGTACGGCGAGGGCATCCGGTGGCTGTCTCAGTACGTGTAGAGAGAGGAATGCGGCGAGAGGCTGGGGCGTTAAGAATAGAGGCGTTGGTGTCTGGGGAGGAAAGGGGGGAGGGGAGAGGGGGGCGGTGGGAAGGCGGTGCTACAAGGCCCGTTCAAGTCCGTTGGGAACCAACAATAGATTCGGGCTTGCTCGGTGCGTTCTCCTTTGGTGAAGCGGCTGGCGTGGAATGGGACGTCCTGTTTACGCAGGCCTTTGGGGCGGTGTTTGGGCAATGTTCTTACTACACTAGTCTGCTCTACGACACGATATGACCCGGCAATTATACCTCTTGTCTTTGTATGTTGGGTTTGCACGCTGAGTGCCTATGAGGAGCAAAGGCTGTCGAATTTCGACTCGTCCTCATGGAACCACATTTCAGCTGAGGTGAGCACTGATTTTTGTACTCTTGATATTCTGCCGTATAGTCAGGTCTTTGTGTTATCCAAGGAAGCATACTCGGAGTCTCGGACTAGTGGCACAGATCCGTGGAAAGGGGGTAGTCACAGGATTGCCACAACTCGCGCCGGTCATGTCTCCTCTGGCGAACCGCGGCACCTGGGCGCATTTGCAGGGGTCCCGCTTGCAGCAGGGTCCCACATGGGATGGTTGGGGCAGCGCTGGCCCAGAACGAGCGACGTCATTTCACCCGCCCCAACCGCGACTTTGACAATCTTCGGACCACATTTTCGGAACCCTTCCAGCATTCGATTAGAGCCGTTTCAACATGACACAAGGCTCAGGTGGCTTCCGAGATATATCGCCTAGGATTGTATGAAAAGCCCCTCGAAGTTCATTTCGAATACTTTGTATTCTTTCCCTGGGCTTTGTGGCAGACCTTCGCTCTGGAGTCTCCGATCTACCGCTTAAATATCGGTGTCGTTGGCCATGCGCTGAAGCCATCTTTGACAACTGAAACCACAACCATGGCTGAAACAGACAATGATGCGCCCAACTCGAAGGGTGCGAGACCGCCCAACACCATCCTCCCTTCGCGCACCTACGGCTTCCCCCCAGAAGCCTTCGACTGGAGCCGTCTCCCAGACGTCGACACCGACTTTCTCCCGCCCGAGCATGTTGAGGCCTTCGTACAAGCGCTCTCGGCGCCTGACCCTATCCCGCAGACCCCTGACGACTCTACCGCTTCGTCATCCTTTCGCCTCAACAGCCCATTGCTTCACAGGGGCTCAACCAGCTTTGACCACGAAATATCGAGGCGCGCCACAGCCTCAAGCATAAGCCTGCACGACGAAGACCGCGGCGATCGGGACACAGCGGCCGCGGCCGCTGCTGCAGCTGACGTTGCCGCACCAGGCTCAGCCAGGCCACTACAGCACCCGGGCCTAGGACGCCGCCGGCCGAGTACCAGCAGCTTGTTCATCACGGCACAGAACGACTGGGCGCCTGTTCATGAGAAGGTCCTCCGCGACGATACCTCACAGTCAAAAAGGAAAAAGAAGAAGTCCAAGAAGACAGCCCGCTCCAAGGACGAGACCCGCGAGGGGTACCTCTACACAGTCCTGAAATGGCCTTTCCTGCTCACCGTGGGCGCCTGGATCCTGGGTCTCAGTCGCATACCTTGCCACGCGCACATACATCTTCCTGTACGAGCAGCTCATCGCTTGGCGCGGACAGAGGAGCGGCTGCGACGCGCGATGCGCGCCACAAGCAGGTACGGGGATTGGGTTGCCGCGCGCGGAGGATGGATGACTTCTTTGGGAACCAGCGGTGGAAGGAGGTGGATGACTTTGCGTACTATGACAGCAAGACGGTCAAGAGGGTGCTCGGGGAGATGAAGAAATGCCGGCGAAGAGCGGAAAGAGGAAGGGGAAGACACAGACAAGGGGCAGGCTGTGGATGACCTGAAGGTGTCTCATTGAGGCGTGCGTCAAGAATAATTTCGTGGGAGTCGAGAATCCGAGGTTGTATAGCCAGACGTACTATGGGACAAAGAATTTGGTACAGAATTTCATCGATGAGGGTGAGTTGCATGGGGAGTTCCACCTATACGTTGTCTCTGGGGAACGAATAGCAGGCTGACATGGACATAGTGGAGCGAAGCATCAAGTTCTTGATCGAGACGAAGCAGCTCACCAGGGAGGAGAAACGCGTCATGTTCAAGGGCATCTGCGCAAACTACGGCCGTACGGCGCTGTGTCTCTCTGGAGGAGCCACGTTCGCTTATTACCACTTTGGCGTTGTCAAGGCGCTGCTTGAGGAAGACAGACTTCCCGACATCATCACAGGAACCAGCGGCGGCGCCCTGGTGGCTGCTCTTGTCGCCACGCGCACCAACGAGGAGCTCAAGCAGCTGCTTGTGCCAGCTCTCGCCCACCGTATCACTGCCTGCCGCGAGCCCATTACCGTCTGGTTCCGCCGGTGGTGGAAAACCGGCGCACGCTTCGACTCGTCGACTGGGCGCGCCAATGCTCCTGGTGGACGCGCGGGTCAATGACCTTTCGCGAGGCCTACGAACGCACCGGCCGCATTCTCAACGTTTCCTGCGTCCCAGCCGACCCGCACTCGCCCACGATCCTCTGCAACTACCTCACCAGCCCGGACTGCGTCATCTGGTCTGCCGTGCTGGCCTCGGCCGCCGTCCCGGGCATCCTCAACCCCGTGGTATTAATGATGAAAACCCGCTCGGGCCAGCTCATTCCCTACTCATTCGGGCACAAGTGGAAGGACGGCTCACTGCGCACCGACATCCCCATCAAGGCGCTCAACCTCCACTTCAACGTCAACTTCACCATCGTCAGCCAGGTCAACCCGCACATCAACCTCTTCTTCTTCTCCTCGCGCGGCTCCGTCGGCCAGCCGGTCACGCACCGCCCGCGGCCGCGGCTGGCGCGGGGGCTACCTGGGCTCCGCGACGGAGCAGTACATCAAGCTGGACCTGACCAAGTGGCTGCGCGTACTGAGGCAGCTGGAACTCCTGCCGCGGCCGCTGGGGCAGGATTGGTCGATGCTCTGGCTGCAGACTTTTGGCGGGACGGTGACGATCTGGCCCAAGAGCGTCATCTCAGACTTTTGGAGGATCTTGAGCGACCCCGACGAGGCAAGGTTGGCGAGGATGATTCACGAGGGCCAGCAGAGCGCGTTCCCCAAGATGAAGTTTATTGGGAACCGGTTGAGGATCGAGAGGCTTGTGGAGAGGGGCAAGGGAGAGTCGGTTTGGAGCCGGGGCGGGGGCGGCGCCGGTTGTTGGTGGTGCGGGGGTAGGGAGCGGGGTGGATCAGAGGAGGGGGAGTATTGAGACAATTCTAAGCGAGGATGAGTTGAGGAGCTTATTGAAGAAGAGGGAGGGAAGGGATGGTGGTGAGACATTCACGACGGAGGACGAGACAACGGATGTTGATGCCGATGAGCATATGGTCATTGACGGGGGTGATGATGATGCCGCGGAGGAAATGAGAGCCGCGAAGATGGACGAACAGAAGGTTGCTACGCTTATTGGGCTGGCAGGCGCTGAAGGGCAACCTGACGAATAGGTGAGTTTGATTCAGTCTGCCCTGTTCTCATGGGAACATTGACAACGGCGCGGGTGTTTGGTGTGGTTTTGGTACGACCGCGAAATGAGCTTTGTGACGCTTTCATGTTTTCAGTGGTAGTGGTTAGAGGCAAGGGTTTAGGAGTACTGGTAGATAGACCTTGCTGGCCTCCGCGAGATGCCCCCGTCTTTTGCCCTCTTGTTCTGTTGATGGTTGAGGCAGCAGACATCGACTCAACGGCTTGGGTATCGGAAACAGTAATTTAGCATGGATCTCATAGCATGAATCATCGATCAAAGAGTTTATCCAGGTTCCACCTGGGCTTGTTATCTCCATGGCGCACTTGGTGTTGGACATCGCTTGTGAAGCAGGGGAAGGAAACCAACCGAGTCACTCCGATGCCCAAGCGTCTTATTTATCCCAAATTTGCCCCGACTTCCCGTAACCTACAAGCGGTCAAGGCCTCATAACTACCAAAACTATTTTAATATGGCCAGAGTTGAAGGAATGGCGCAGCGGTTAACCGCGACATTGTGGACACCTCTCTTACAGATCATGTTGGACAGCACACATGTGGCTCGGGCGTAAGTTGCATCCTCCTTCAACTCTAACTTTTGTCGCTCTTTTCTCCCAGTTTCCACCGTCAACATACGAATTGCCATTCTTACCCTCCCCTTTCTCTTGCTTGCTACTAACCCTGCCTTCCATTGGCGGCCGACCTTCTCGAAACGCCATCTCTCACAGCTCCTGAGCATCGCTGACCCCAACGCCAGTCAATCCTCTTCGACTTGAACAATATACCACAAATCTAGGGCCGTTTTTCGAGGTACAGGCTTTCTCATGGCGCCAGAACCACGGAAAATGCGACAGCCCCCGCTCAACCACACTCCCGAGCTGACCCTTTCCTTTCCATAGAACCGCTCTTCAGAGCACAAGCCCGGCGAGTCAACCCACATCCCCCGTCCGCAAACCCACAGCATCGCCACGCACAACAAAACAACTCGTTCAATGACCGCCTTCTCCCACCGGCAGTGGTGATGCTCGTCTGTACCAATTTCAGCTGAAACTGGAGGGCGTATTGATAACATAATGGCTGTAGGACTGTTGATTCTGCCGACGGCTGTGGCGGAGCCAGGGGCAGATCTCGGTAAAGCTCGCGCTGCTCAGGAAGTAGAGCATGACTATTCTGGTGTTGACCACTGTGGCGGTTGGGGTTGTTGTTTTTTTACTGCGGGATCTCTGGAAGTACTAAATTCAGGGGCAGAAAGGAGGGTCCGTCCAGCCACTCCAAGCACCGGCCCGATTTTGATCGGGGACGAGATGCTGTACACACTACCTTCTCGTCTGCTGGTATTCAGGAGATACAGAGCATGTAAAGCAGTGAACAAAGGACAAACAAAACATGAACGGGAATCATCCACTTCATGGTCAAGGGAAGCACCAGACACCCAGTAGGTGCGGTCTGTAGCCATTGACGAATGGATATTGCAGGGCGGAATACGTTCTGTTGCCAATCTACATTCTCCGATATAGGTCGGACAGCTCGTGAATGACCCGGTAACATCTTCTCAGTCTCGCTAAAGGATCTCAAGGCTGGAGAAGAATTGAAGCTTGATGAAGGGTCCCAGGGGTCTAGGAGGATAGGTGAGCCGCTATAGCCCGTGATTTCGAGGATTGCCGAAAATCAGAACTGTCACACTCGGATTGCGCGGCATTCGATAAACAGAATCATGTCAAGACTGGTCCTTGGCTCCCGGTCAAGCAGCTTGCTCCCCTTCAGTCATCGGTGTCCAGATCCTCTGGTCCCATTCCAGGCCACCCTTCGAAACCATGCCGTAGGGATGGTGGCGGAGCTGATCTCGCTCGAAAACTAGGTCCGAGTAGCACACCTCCATGGATTGAAGCGAGATGGCAGATGCAGCATCTACATGTAGCTATGCGCTGCGGAGACAAGCAAGACCGCGGCCTGCGGAGGTCGCCGGGGTCCACGGTCAGGCCACAACTGCCGGCTCCGTGCCCACCGCCCGGGGTCCACTCACCGCCGACTCGGCGTTCGGCAGGCCATGTGGGGTCGGTTAGTTTGGGACGCCCAAAAGACAACGTCAGGGATGGGACAAGGACGGACCGACTGGCGAGAAGAGGAAACGGCGGTGAGGAAAGGGGAAGGAGAGGAGGGAGGAGCATGCCTCGGTTAGAATGGTTTGGAGGTTGGGCCAAACTATCAAAGGTTGGGATGCGGCAGGCAACGCAAACCTGACAAGGAAAAGCAGGATCGTCTCGTATTTGAAGACAGCAGCACATCCTGACAGGCAAGAATCGTCTCCAGTGGTCTTCTTCCAACCAAACTGAGTCAGCCGTCGCACAAGAATGTCTCAATGACGGATCGAGGATCACCACACTTTTTGTTGCAGAATCATGGCCACCACAGCGAGGAAACAACTCATGCAGCATGCACCAACCGTTGTGCCCAGCCAGCCAGGATCTTGAGGTAACCCCTGGCTGGCCCCACAGAACACCAAGGTCAAGCCGAAAGCTGGGGTTGAAACAAACATTGTGGGCCGTCCAGCGGCGCTCGCCAATCAGAACCCACAGATCAACAAAAACGCAATTTCCGAGCAGACCCACTTGGGAAATGAACGATGGTACAGCAACCCTCCTTCTCGCTTCTTCAGCATCGGGGGGCCTTGTGGCCATTTGTCGCGAGGGAGCAAGTGACTGAGGGGAGCAACAGTCGCACTTGGTCAGTGGCTCACAGTCCCAAATCACAGTTATCAGAGGTCAGAAAAAAGAGTCATCACCATTTGACGGGGTAAAAAAAAAGACGTTCATAAAAGCCGTTCCATACATGAACGCCAAAAAAAATACAATTAGAAGATTAGTTACATAGAGGTATCATGCCATGTAATCCGCTGCCTCACGAAGACAACTCCGAAATGCTCCAGCCAATCATCTCCAATCAGCAGCCAAACTTCCAGCCTTCAACGAAACCCCCTATGTAGAAAATTGACCAAGAATAGGGTTTGGGAATTTAGGCGAAGAGGGCGACGAGGCCGGCAGCAGCGGCGAGGAGAGCAGAGCCGCCGAGGGTGGCAGCGCCGGCAGTGACAGGGGGCTTGGCGGGCGAGGTGCCGGTGGGCTTGGCCGAGGGGGTGCTCTTGGGGGAACACCAGTCTCGCAGGGGACCTGGACGGTCTCGTAGATGATGGTGGGGATGACGGTGGTGATGGAGGTCTTGATGGTCTTGACCGAGGTGGTGGGGCAGGCAGGAGCCTCAGTGACGAGGGTGGTGGTCGGAGCCGGGGGAGGGATGACCGAGCCGGTGCCGGTGGGCTTGGCGACCGAGGTCTCCTCGGGCTCCTCGGGCGTCTCGGTCGCGGTGACCGGGCAGACGGTGGTGGAGACGGCAATGGTCTCGGTGACGACCTTGGTGGAGTCAGCCGGGCAGTGGGTGACGGTGTCCGGGCAGTGGGTGACGGTCCTTGGTGGTCGTCGAGAAGATGGTCGAGGTGGTCATGGGGACGACCGAGGAGGTGACGACAGTGCTGCGGGCGGGGCAGTTGGTGACCTCAGGCGCGCACGACGTGATGGTGATGTACTCGGTCGAGTAGAAGGTGCTCTGGGCAGCATCCTCAGCGAGGACGGCACCGGCAAGGCAACGGCAGTGAGAGCGAAGCGCATTTTGACGGTTTGTTTGGGGAGGGTGTGGGTTTGGGTTGTAAAGACCGACTGAAGCTGGAAGCTTTGGAGTTGTTCTGAAAGAGTGGACGACCGAAGTCAAAGAGCTGGAGCTTGAATTGGCTTGTTGTGAGCTGAGGAGAGAAAGGGAAAGAGAGGACTAGCTCGAGTCGGATACTAGACCGTCGTTAAATATCCCTCCCCGTCCACCGGCCCCCCCCGGAACGGAGTGGGAAATGAGCGTCACCGCTGGCTGCCCAATTCAGGAGTACGCTAATCCAGGGGCTCGGTGGAGGAGGGGGACATTGGCAGGGTACACTGCATCTCCGCACTCGCGGGCGAATCCCCGTGACAGTGTGGCCGTCTGACCTGGGAACCGTCGCGCTACCACTGTCTTCGCAGACCGGCATCCCTATCCAGACACACAAAGCCAGGGTTCGTGTGTGCTTGTCGCGTCCGCTTTCCGGGTTGGTCGCCGGGATGGCGCTTCGGCAGGCCATCAATCAGATGCAAATGCATCCATGCAGCGCTCTGATTTGGCAGACCACCTTTCCTGTGCTGCGATGGGTCCTGCTAACTCTGGGGAGCCAATTTCCTCTCAGAGTCGCATTTGCCACTGGGCAAGCATTGAGGGGGCCGAAACATTGACAGGGCCGAAAAGGAGGCAACTGACCCATTTTCAGCAGGTTGGCCTTCGCTGCAGGAATCTTCCCGTGGTGCGGGTAACGTTAAACTATCTGCATCCGACACGAGAGACCTGTGGAGAAGTCGATAGTTCTCCGCGTTTGGCGCCGTTGGGCCGTGGCACTTGAACAGGGCCCAAGCTTGTTGGATCAGCGCGTGACAGATGCCAGCGTCTCGCTGGACAGGAAGCAGGATGACGAGCAGATGGCGCTGTCACACAGCAAGCCATCTTTCTGTCCCCTTTGAGCACTACTGGTTGTACTGCGTATACTCCAACCACTACCATAATAATCGCCTGTCTGCCAGCCTGCGCACGTGGAGGCTGGAACGTTTCGAGATCTTCGTGGGCGCCGGAATTGATACATAGGAGACTCGATGAGCGGCGAGAGTCAGCAAGCGCAAAGAGCGCTGGCACTGTGCGAACAGGAGGTGATTGATTCATTGATTGATTGATTGCTTGCAGCGCTAATGCAGGTACCGTCTTCAGGCGCTTCCCCCATTCGATAGCGACCCTTTCTTTGGCCGAAAGACCCTGCCGAGCAGGAATGCAAGCGAGATAAGGTTTTTCCATCCAGACCTTGTCCATCGAGAGATGGTGTGGTGGGCTGCAAATTGCCCGGCGGCTGTTTGGGATGCGGAAATAACGTTAACAAATCGTGCTCAGGCAAATCCTTTCTGGAAGCGGTGTTCTTGTCGAGGCGGTGGGAGGGATCAGCAACTTCTTCGGGGACAAGGTTCTGAAGAGGTAACCTTAGGGGCTATGATCATCGCTCCTTCCTTCTCTGCCGACTTCCTCTTCCGAGTCTTCCTTGGGACTTTCTTTGACGTTCACTTTCTGATGGGTGCCAGAACCCGCTCTCCGTTCTTTCGGCACTTTCAACCTGCGGTAACTTCATCTGAATCTTTCAGATCAGACAGGCATTTCTGGGTCTCCCCTGCATCCAGTTTCCATCCTTCATCCCATCATTCAACTGCCCCTGAAGCCATCCCCGCAAAAGTGAAATGCCGCAAGGGCATGAGGGCGCTGCCAGGACTTTCCATTCCGGCGAATCACTGCCTCGTTTCCACCCACACGGCGCACAGTCCTGAGAGACTATGTAATGATCGCCACGCCCACATCACCAACTGCCTTGGAACGACCAGAAAGGGGAATTCATGCTCATTTCATCGCATCAATGCCACTTTCCCAAGGACGGCCATTGACATAAGCTCCTACGACTTCAAGGACGGAGAAAAGCCGCAATCCTTTTTCTTTATCTTTCCTTTTTTTTTTTGGGGGGTGCTTTTTTCTCCATGTGACTCTGCAGCACTTGCCTGCCGGTAAAAGACAGTCCCCGACATCCTGCTGGAAGAACTCGTTGATCGACACATCCAGTCTGGCTGGCAAAAGCCTTGGTTCAAATTGGGCGATCCGGCCTGTTCTTCGGCATGAAATTGTGGCCAAGCTCCGGTTGACCCGGTCGTTCGAGTCATTCACCGGACACCCTGCCACCGCATTTCGCCTCCGGCGTGGCAGTCCCACTCTGGTCCGCTCTCCGGCCGGGCCACCCCGACACAGTTCTCTCCGTCTTTCCCGGCTCCCGGGTCTCCACTGCCAGTGCCCTGACTCCCTCCGAATCCACTCCTCTTGTTGTCGTGGACTCAGCACATCAAGTGATGTCAACGAGTTCGAGTGTCGGCTGATCTGCTCCGCCAATTATTAGCGGCGCCCATTGCCCGACCACGCGCAAGATGGACATGCTCTCAAAGACGAGGCGAGTCTGATCGTCTCCGGCAGATTGATATTGAGGTGAAGCAGATTCAACGACATAGCTCCGCCGATATCAAATGCAGTGTGCAGCCTCAGCACCTGAGCCAACGTTTCGAGAATCGGAAGACGGGCGGTTGTACCTTTCCGACAAACGCATAATATTGTTCGTCTCCGCCAAAGTTGGCAGGTGCGTGGAAAGTTTGGTGATCCGGCATGTGCGACGGCGATATGCACTGGCGTGGTGGAGAACCATTTATGGGAGAACCTGGCTGACGACCATCCAGAATGTGGTGTTGGTGCATTGGGCGGCGTGGCTTGCTCTCTGGATTGCGGCAACCCACCGAGAAGAGGCCCCATCGGAGTCACGGCGCACACCCTTCGAATGACGTCTTCCGATCAGACGAACGAGATGCGAGGCTTTTCGGCAGGCTGAACCCCTCGTCGACCCGGCCTGCTGGATCGTCCACTCACCGGCCTGGCCTTGACCGCACTGCGGAATTTTTATGGGGCTCCTGCGACACAGCCATTGCCTCCGAGACGGTCGGCCGCTCGAGGCTGTGGCTGCGGGGATTCTTCCTGCCTGTTCCCCAAAGAGTCATCCAGAGATTGCCTCGACACCAGTTGTCCCTGCGGCGGGGCCGCAGGCATCGATGCACATTTCTCCAGGCTGCAGCGTCGACTTTCAAGAATCAGGCGATTGAACAGACATTTTGGGTTTCGACCTGTCCGCTGCACCGCCCAGTCTCGGGCATCTGGAGCCGGCCCTGGTCAACTCGCGGGGTGAAACCGATGAGAGCACAGAGGTCAGTTGCTCGGTGTGACGACAGGGCGGTTTGAGTTTCGGCAATCCCACGCTCCTTGGTTGTCACGCCGCCGGCCAACATGTGCGGTCGAGGGAGAGCTGATTGGGCCGTGGCGGGGAGGACAGGCGGCGGTCTGGTCCGTGCGCCACCGTCCAGGACTGAGGACAGCGGAGGACCCTTGAAGAGGTTCTTGTGTGTGTGTGGGTTGGTGGTGTGTGGGGCCGGTCCACAAGGCGGCCGCTGAGCCTGGCCAGGAAATGCGCAGCTGTCTGATCTGGGGTCCAACCAACAGCCTCGCACGCATTTCATTCATTCATCCGGACCCATGGCGAGCCATCGAAAATGGTGGCGGCCGCCTTGCCTTCGCAGGGCGCTGTTGGACCCAGCTGGGCTTTGGCTCGGGGGCTACATCTGAGCATCTGCCGCGCCCTAGCCGCTCCAGAGCAATGCAGACATCCAAGAACCGGCAGAGGGCGCTGCCAGGCCTTCAACAATTGCTCTTTCTCGTTGGCTGCAACAGCGACATCCGCTCATACGTGCAACTTTCACGAGGCTGCGGCATCTTCGAAGTCCCTTGCCACCCTCCCCCACCCCCCCGGACACTCACGGCGCCCGCATATAAGAGGATCTGTGCCGCTGCCTAGCCAGCACCTCAGGTCGACGTCTGTTACTCACCCCTCCAACCCTTGTCTACCCTGACATCAAGGTCCAAAACCATGCCTTCCCTCCTATAAGACTCGTGGCCTGCTATCCCGGGTTCACTTTCCTCCAGGCGCTGGCTGCCTGGAAGCTTGCCAAGTACCCGCGGACCACCTCACCCATTCTTGCTCACACCCTCCTCCCACCCAACCCATCAAACGCTTGCTCATCCATCCTCCCGCGCACGAGCTGCCCTTACCCTCCGCTCATCGACCTCGCCCCTACCATCCACCGACCTGAAGGACTCGACACTCTCACGCGCTTCTGCCTCAGACTGGGGAGTGTTGAGTAAGCCGATCTCGCTTCGGGTTTGCTCAAGCACTCCCTTGACAACTTTCCACCATTCTTCCGTGTCCCTCTTCACCTCTCGCACCCGGCCTGTCGTCCTGGTAGTTCCACCCCCGGCCTCATGGCTTACCGGGCCAACCTGGCGTCGGTACTCCCGCGCCTCACGCGTGCCCACATTGCCAAAGTCATTCGCCCGGCTCTGTGACTTGAACAAGCACGCAAAGTCCCACAGCCGCCCTACAAATGCAATGAGCCCGGATGCAAGTACGGGACTCTGGGATGGCCCACGGCGAAGGAACTGGAGCGGCACCACAACGACAAACATTCGGCCTCCCCGCGCATCTACCATTGCCTATTTCCGCCGTGTCCCTACTGGTCGAAACGAGAATCCAACTGCAACAGCACATGGAGAAGGCCCATGATTGGGTCTATGTCAGAAGCAAATCGAAAGGCAGTCGATCGGCATTTCAGTTCAGAGCCATCGGCGAGGAGTATGCTCCCAAGGACTCCGGCATGGCAGTTGATGCCCACGTGTGATCAGGCCTCTCCTCCTCTCCTCAGTCCTTGGTGCCTCCACCCAATGCGGACTTTATTCTCTTCGACAACGATGGGGCTGATGCCGTAGGCGAGGACGACGACCATCCTTATCCTGGTTACGGCGAGGCTCAAGGCACCGAGTCATATCTGCCTTGGACGTCGCCCATGACCCGGCTGCGGAAGAACGAGCAGTTCATTGAGATGTTCAGCCAGACTTACCACGGGGCCCAAGACAGGATGTGCAGCGTGGGTGGCACCAGCGACAGCGAAGCGGATGCGATGTTCTCGAGCCCAGTCCAACACGAGGTTCGAGGCTTCCCGCCGGCGGACGGCCACGATCGTTCCTACGCCGGAGAGATTGCGGTCAAGGTCGAATCCCCCATCATGACCGTCGACGCAACCCCCCCACGGAAGAAGTACGAGCCGTTCGAAGTCTCTCCAGGAGTCCAACAAAGCGACCTTCCCAATCCGCACGGACAATCATCATCCAACACCGTCCAAGCCGGAGCAGGTCAGGCCGCGCCGACCCCTTCCAAAGCCCGGCTCTCTTCTAAATCTCGAGACAGCGGTGGTGAAGCAGCTTCCGCCCAAAGAAGAGGTTGAGACCCAGTCCTCCAGAAACTTCACCGACACGAGCATGCCCGATATTTTCCGGCATGCTCACACCCGCACATTTAGTGGGTTAACACCTCTGGCACCCCGGAGTCAGCCAACCGCCGTTGCTGACCTCTAGGACCGAAAGCGACAGGAGTCGGACGGAAAGGTACTCGCCCTGCCACACCTTACACCGAGACATTTCGACACTAGTGTGAGTTTGCCGTTCTCGTCGTTCCCTTAGGGTTGCTGACTTCGGCGTCAGCCGGCATCTCAGCCGGCCTGCCCATCGGCTCAAAGTCACGGACCGAGCCATTTCGTCCTTTGATATCGAAAACCCTGTCTTCAGACACCGAGAGTCGGCGTCTGCCGCTCATGTTGGCGGACCTTCAGCGATCGCCAAGCGTTCGATGCTCATATATCCCATCCCTGCGAACGGGTCTCCAAGGGAAAGCGCGAGAAGTGGCGCGTTCTCTATGAGAGCTTTACGCCATTGGTTGATCCAGCAGACCATGCTCTCTCAGGCGTGGACTCGACCAACACACTGAAGAGCAGTGGCAAACCTTCTCTGAACACTTGGATACTGTCGACCACGAGACGAGGCCCCTGATCAATCCGAACCCCGTCAACGTCGGTTCCCTCGCCCATGCTATTTGAGTCTGCCGAATTTGGCCCCTTGGATCCCGGCAACAGGCCTTTTGTTCCAGCAGACGAGCACCACAGGCTACAGCAGGAGCACCAAGCCTTGCAGCAACAGCATCAGCAGCTCGAGCGCATGACGCGTGCTCTGCTGGTTCGGCAACTCGTGCAGGAGACTATGAGGCAAACCACAGCGACTCCCGACGTAAAGCTGCCTGCGGTGGACAGCCCGAAGAGCAACAGCTCCGCCATAAGACTTTCGGATCGAGAGAGTCTTTGCCAGCACATGAACTCCCGGTCTACCGATGTCGACGTCCATGCCTTTGTGGCCGAGATGGAGAACACGCATCGGTCACTCTCCAGAATGAACTCCGGCCTAAGCACAGCCTCCCAGTCGACCATCCACCGTGTCCCTCCGAGCCCGCCTCCCCGTTCAGCAGGGCTTCCGGGCGAGGCAAATGGCGGGGGTGCGACTCAACAAGGAAACACTCACTCGCCCACCGCGCTCCCCCCGTCGATCCCCGACTCTGGCTACGGCACCGAACACAGACGATGCAGCCTATTCGACCTTCCCACGGATGCAGTACAGCAAGCTGCGGAGAGGCCGTTGACCCCGCGATCCAGTCGGGAGCAGCCCGAGGATATGAAGCCTACTATCGATGGCCTTCCATGGGGAGACAGCCCATCCCAGCGGATGCCGCGGGTCAATATTCTGTCGCCGCACAACAGCCAGCAACACCGGGCTTTCTAATGGACCATGACATGGCCGATTATGATGATTACTCTTACAACATCTTTTACCAAGGCGATAACATCCATCGACGCTCGTCGCCGACAGGATTTACGTTTGATTAGGGCTCGCAACTTGAGCAGTAGGAGCGGTTCTGTGATTTCTATAGACGGCGGTTCGTGTTACAAGAAGGAACTCTCGGGTAGAGGTATCCCCAGTGTTTATGTTGAGAAATGGCGCAACTAGTTTGGCCCGGCTTGTAGATGTCCTTTTGGGAGGCATGAGTGATGAACGGCGGGGCGAGTATGGGTACAGTTCCTGGCACGCGCCACTCACACCCAGATGATAGATGACGCACATGATGATTACATTATCCTAATGAATGGAAGGGGTGGTGCTACGGGGCTCATGGCTGGCTGCCCTCGCGCAATACACGGCATTGATGACACGCTGCTTGTCAGATCTCCTCCAACTGAAGGCAAGCAGCGAAACTGAGGCAGCCATGCCAATATCCTCCAGAGCAGATCGGGTTGAGAACGCCCATGCTGTCGCAAGCCAGGAGGGTGCCCCGGCCCAGGGGATATATTTTTGGTTGACCGACCTCCCACCAACTCCCACAAGGAACACACTTTTGCCCTATGGCCTAGTGAGTGGTATTTGGGGGAACCCGCCGATCCGGGCACCGCGGCCTGGATGTTTGGGTGACCAGGAGGTCGCCCTTTCGAGTCGAAGTAAAGCCCCCGGGTTTTAGTAGCCGGCCACCTCCCTTGGACCCATGACGAGGCTGGTCGGTGAGCCTTTCTGTCCCCCTCCGCTTTCTTCTCTCCCTTGTTGCTGATTTCCTGGTAGGGGCCTCCAAGCCGCCGGCAGCATCAGGATACTAGTAGTCTTGACATAGAACGAGGCGTTAAGCACATTCCCCCCAAAGACACTATCTTCGCTCGGAGAGTGAAAAGACGATGCGAACCCTGCTTCCCCTTGGAATTTTATCTCGATTACATCCGACCTTGACATGTTCGACAATCCAAATATTGGAGGACAAAAAGACGAGCATCCAAATCACTGTATTCCTCTTCAGTATATCCGAAAACCCCTTCATCCGAGCATCGTCTGCCAACATTTTAAATGCAAGACCCGTACCCCTTCTGGCACCCCAAGACCGCCAGACACGAGATGGTGTTGGAGCTGCACTTCCCCGCCGGACTGCAGCATATTCCAAACTTGCTGCCGGTGCAGGTCTGCTTTACTTCCGGACCACACAGCCCTTCGGTACTGACGGCGATGCCACTTTGGGTAGGCTGAGCAATCGACGTTGCTGGAACATTCCAGGTCAGCCAGTTTTTCTCACACCGCGTAACTTACTGAAGACAGGTAAATGACGTACATGTAGCAATAGCAGTCGACCTCGTCGAGATCGACGTATTCGTAGTACTGCTGCCTCGAGCAGACGATTGTGTCCCATCACAACTTCCCCACGCTGGCTGGCACCCGTTGGCCGCCGAGCAGAACTCCTCGCCCACACCGCAGTAACCAGACGAGGACAGCAGGAACCCCATCGAGTACCGGCGCATGTCACGCCGTTGCCGCACGTCCCATCAATACTCGCAACAATCTTCGTCGGCGCGGCAGAAGTGGTACTAGTCTTCGTGCGCTCTTGGGCGTGGGTGGCCGTTCTGGGCGGGTTGACTGACCCGCTTGGTCCCACGGTACCAGTTCGAAGCAGGGTCACCGAGACATTCGCCTACCGTGACCGCTTTGTAGCCCGCGGTAAAGAGCGAGGTGAGGATGTAGTCAGTCAGTGTTATACACGGTCTGATAGTGGATGTCGTGCTCAATCTGCAGGAAGCTGTCGGAGCTCGGATCTGAGGTGTAGATGGCTTGGTCCCAGATGTTTTTGCTGGTCTGGATCTGCTTGACATCATCGTGGAGGTAACCTTCGGTGTCGAGGTCGAAGTAGATGACGTGGTAGCCGAGGGTGGAGAGGATGCTTTGGCAGTTCTTTTCGCAGATGGAGTAGGGGGGCCGCATGTAAGTTGGGAAAAATCCGAGGATGGAATTGAGCGCGATCTCGTTCCAGACCATTTGGTTGGTGAATTGCGTATTGGTGAGTTGGCTGGCGTTTTGGTGAGACCAGGTGTGGCTGGCAATCTGATGACCTTCGGCGTGCATTCGCTGAGGCATGTGTTAGTGAGCTATCCGACGCCATTTGAGAAGCCTTGCTGACCTTGATGATGGCGGGGTAGATGGTCGACGGATCGTTAATCATGCCCTTCCCGATGTTGTTGCCTGTGATGAAGAAGGTGGCCTTGGCTCCATAGCTCTACTTCTGTGTTAGTTATGGCATTTGAAATAATCAAGAGGCACTCTGTTGGACCTTCAGCTTGTCAAGGAGGTCGTTCGTGTAAATGTACGGCCCATCGTCAAAAGTGAGAGCAATGTCTCCAGCCTTGACGCAGTCATAGATCCCAGCTCCCCGTAGAGCACGTTCCCGACCTTGGGTCGGGCAACCCCTGAGGTGTCTGCACCGCTAGGCTTCTGGTTCTGAGTAACCTGTTAGCCGAGGGTCTAACAGTGTCAGAGAGGGATACTTACTGCATCACAGCCACTGCCATAGTTCATTTGGCAGTCAGGAGCAGAGCAATAGTCTTTGCCTTTCCCACACCATCTATTGCCATACGTTAGCCTTCCCATGCTGGTGTTCAAAAAGAAATCTGAAAGACACACCCTTCCGCAGAGCAGCAGTAACCGGATGCGCAACTCCCAATGCCAGGGCCACATTGGTCGTCGTCGTCGTCCTGCTGCCTTCTCAAGCTTCTCCGTTGCTTCGAGGGTACATGGTGCCGTCCAGCAGCAGCTGGATCACGGGGCGCTGCCCTTCGATTCACTCCTAAGTCGGACAAGAACTTTCTGCCTCCTAGTATTTTTGGTAGGTGGGGAGCATGGTCTTCATGGGCATATGCCAGGCCTAGCGTGGCGGCCAGGACGATGGATGACAACCTCATTGCACTCCGGTGTTTAGTATGCAGTTGCCGGTAACACCACAATAAAAGACAAATCCCAGGGATAAGCTGGGAATCGAAGGAAGACCTCTGGCTGGGCGGACGGAACAGATCAAAGGAACAAGTGTTGAGGTTGATTAACCAGGGACTGCCAATAAATCAACGAAGGATCGCTATCCTGCAGCGGTACCGGGTCTTCAGTGCATACCAGCTGCTTAGAGGTGAAGGTAACGGAAGACAGTGCCACTGACGGCAAAGGGGCCTGCACTGTTATAAATGAAGGCGGTAGATACCACTTCCTGGGGAAACGCGGCCATCCAGGGGTCTTCCATATTACCATCCACCCGCTCGGGGAAGGAGGTCAAAAACCAGGGCTAGCGGATTCCCTCTGCCTGCGGCATTCTCAGTTTTCCGTAACAGGGTGTTCTGGAAGACAACAAGAACCGGAACTCCATGAGCAGACATGTTGTCGGCCAGCCAGGCCCACACCACTCGGGAGGCTTGCTAAATGGCAAGAAAGAAAATGTTGGTGGGTGTATCCAGTGATTGGTGATGCCGAGTTGCAGAGCAGGTAGACAAGGAAATCCTGCCGTATGCACGACACCGCTTCTTATGATGGTCGGAGACATTGAGTGACACAGACTCGGCATTGCAGGATCCCCAACGGCAGGACCAGTGACTATGCCATCACCTCGAGTTGAACTTCGGACTCGAAGTAGTAAGGGACCGATGATGACATCCCGTGGACGGGTAGCCGCAGATTCCCGCGGGGTTGGGGGTAAAGGCGACTCGCAAGACCAGAAACTCGGAAACGGGGAGACAAAGGGAGGATGGAGGAACGGTCAAGGGGAGATGATCTGCTCTGCAGCATGAGCCCATGCACAGGCTGACAAAAGCATCTTGCCGTCGTCGCTTCGACCAGGTCCCTCGGAGGATACAATCTCCTTTGAGCTGCTACCCCAGAGCGGGAGCGCGGCCCAAACTGTAAAGATCAGTCCCGAGGGCCTGACAGACCTGGCCCACAGGGTTGTCCTCACGTCAAAAGCTTGGTATTCCCGCCAAAGAGGATGACGCGGCAAAATATCCTAAATTCGAGAAGGCCACCCCGAGACCGCGACGCTGCATTCCGGCTGAAGTCGAGCTTGACGGTCGCTGTGGAGCAACGGGAAAGGCGGGCGGTGAACCGGAGCGCGAAGTCGCTTCGTGAAGAAGGTTGCGTGAGCTGGGTAAGCAAATGTTGCAGTCGACTCGCGCAGAACAAGGGGAAACGGAGAGTTGACGTTGCGCAACTCGGTGCGAGACTGCGAAGAACTGCAACTTTCTGGCCTTGGCGAGATACTGTGAGTTGGGTTCAGGTCATGACACAAATCGAGCCATGATTGGGCATTCATGCGTGTGGCTCTTCTTGCCTCGATATGCTGTGGAAGGTTGGAAACTGCCCGTGAGTTGCTCCTTCCTCGTTGCTGCAGCGACTTATTGGGGGGCTTCGAGAATGCTAATGCTGGTAACAACCCAAGATAAATCTCCAAAACTTGGTCTACAGCTCCGCTAAATTCTTGTGTCGTCCTCGCATTCGCACTCGCTGGGACTGGCTTGACCCTCCACACATCCCGAGTTACGTTGCCGTGATACTCCTTCAAGCATGCGGGATGCCATCCAGGGCTCTGTTCAGGTACGAGCTTTCTTGCAGTCTATGTCCCTGTAAGTTGCTAAATCGAGTGGTAGTCATGCATCGGCAGTCTGCTGTGTAGCCAAGGAATCCACGTTTCTGCTCTGTAAGACCGGGATTGGCAAGGAACCGGTGTCGACCGTCCGCATTCACTTGCTATTATCATGCAGTGTAGCAGCAGCGGTGAACAACACCTGCCGCTTTCCGGAGGCCTCGGCGACGCCACTCCAGGGGAGGGTGACAGTTGTAGACGCTGTAGTAACGTGCCATGCATGGCCAAAGCCAGGATAGATACCCTACTTGCCCCCCCGCTTACCTTTCTCCGACCTTCTCGCCATGGTAACGCCTGAAGCAGCTTGCCAGGGGTCCCAAGAAAAGAGACAGACCGCCAGTTGGGAAGGGAGAAAGATACAAAACGCTCTTCTGGCAAACGACGTGGACACCGAAACGGGGAGAACAAGGAGCAAGCTCGCAATAGAAGATAACGGACAAAGGGAGAAAGATAGCCCCGTTCTGGTGTTCTTCTCACCCTGTCTTGAGTGGTGGGGGGAAGGATACTGGTCAGTGGCCTGATATAGAGTTTTACACGCACCGTGTCTTCTGATCCTTTACCACCACAGTTTGTTCCTGAAGGACAGTCGAGCACCTCCATCTACTAACTCACGCTGAAGTCTCAGCACTGGCGGTCTGTTCCAGCTCAACCCAGGAGTTAGTGATGAATTTCTTCGGCTTGTACTCAATTTGCTGCACCCCACCACCAAAAGTCATTATCCAGGGCGAAGGGGATGTGCAAAGTGGCACACACACTCGGAACTCGACTACTTCGGTGTCTCGTCCGGATTGCTTCGAAGTACCATCCAAGTAAGACCAGGGCCTGAGTTGGACGCATCCTATCTGAAACTGGATTCAATCCATAAGCAACGACTCAGATGCGTCCGCTTCTCTCCTAAGCCAAGATGCAATTCAGAAACAATCAGCCCAACTCCTCGACAGTGTCCCATTTACAAGCCTAATGAAGAGTCCCATTCATTCACCGTTATGATACCAGGCGCCTCCTACAGTAGAAGTATTTGCACAGAAGAATTCGCAACACGCCCACCCATCTCCGTATCCAGCGAAGCCGACAAAAAACCACTCATGAAACCATTCCTCCCTCTCTTGCTAAAACAGCTCGTATACACCCCTTCACTCACAAGCCCATCCCCACTACGCAACCATCGCCCCAACAACGCCGGCAACCTCCCCAAACAAGATTCCCTTAAACACCGTCTCCCCCATGTCCTCTGCCCAGTGGCCCGCCCTTTTCAACTTCTCCTTCCACGCCTCCCTCTGCTCGGGATGCAGCTCCTCCCACCCCCTCGCCTTCCCATGCCGCTCCTCATCATGCCCTCAATCCTAACCACAACCTCCTCCCCCTCCTTCGCCGCGCCGTCATCATGATGCAGCACGTACTCTCCCCTTCCTTGCCCGCCAGGTTCCTGTACTCATCGAGTATTCCCGCCGGCGAGGTAGACGGCAAGGGAGATGGGGCGAGCAGCGGTTCCTGCTCTAGAACGTTGTACAGCCGCCCAGGAGAGTGCCAGCTTACGGGGGTGATGGAGCGGGCGCCGATGACGGGATGGGCGAGGCCCTTGATCTCAAGGATGCCTTGCAGGAGGATGGCGAGGAGGGCAAAGAAGATGGAGACGCCGAGAAGGAAGTTTTTGGCGGACGGGCCGTGAGATTTGAGGGCGAGGACGTAGCGAGGCGGGCTGCCCGCGGGGCCTTGTTGTTTTCTGAGCGGGAGGGAGTGGACGACGCAGGTGTTGCCCATGGAGCCGATGGACGCGAGCTTGAGGTGCGGTGGTCTTTGCGTTGAGCTTGCAGGCGAGGACGGAGATGAGGGCTCGGATGGCGGGATGAAGTGGGAGAGGCGAGACCAGAAATGGGGCCGAGGTGGACTTCCTTCAGTGTGGTGATGGGATGCAGGTTGGCGATGAGGTTGACGTCGCGCATCGTCTGGTGTTCGAGGGAGTACAGCGTGATGGAGCTGTCTTGTCCCGTCACGGCGACGGCGAATTGTGTGTCGCCTTGTTTAGTCGAGGGTGTTTCAGGAGGGGAGAGATTGCGGACGGCCAGGCCGGTGGCGCGCGAGACGGGCTTGGGCATCTTCGCAGAGATGGCGAGCCGGGCCTTCCCTTCCTTCTCTTCTTTCCCCAGGTCGGCTGTCTTGGGGAGGCGGAAGCCTTGAAGGACAACACCGCCTGCTTTGGGCAGGTTTGCGACGGCCAGAACAAACGTCGGAGTCAGGAAGCGTATGCATCGGAGCGATGGGCGGCCCTTGGCGCCACTCGACTCGTCATGGGGCATAGTGAAGATGGAGTGCGGGCCACTGGTGTCGTCCTTGCCGATAATCAAGGTGTAGATATCGTAGTCGTCGCAGTAGACCAGTTGATGCTCGTCGTCTGAGATCTGCATCATATCCATATCCATGGCCTCCTTCACAAGCTCCAGCTTCCCCTGAGCTTGGGCGCCACGGTGGTGCTGCCAGCCCGGTGAAGGTCAAAGATCGCAATCTGCGCATCCTTGGAGCTACCTATCGTGCCTGTCGCAACAGCTCCTACTTGACCTGAGATCCTCAGTATCCTTTGGTATGCCTCAGTGTCTGTGGTCGAGAAGAGAGCGGAGCGCGACAGCTCCGCGATCTTGGGCTCGGGCCCCGTCTTGGACGGCAGCCCGGCGGCGAAGACCCTGAAGTGCTCATTCTTTCCTTTCTTGAGATCCTCTTCGGCCGAGTTAATGCCTGTATAGAACAGGACCGAGTCCCCGCTGTGGGGGCCGATAGCAAGGGTATTGACGCTGTCCTCGTCGCGACTGAGTTCGATCTCGGAGACGATCTGCAGCGAGTCTTCGCGCGAGGTATCCAGAACGCTGACTTTGTTCCCGACGCCGCTCCTGGCAGCTCCGCCGCCGCCGCCGACTATGAGGCGATTCTCATCGCTGGGGTCAAAATCGAGTGCGTATAAGGGGTACGAGAGTCGCAATTCGGTTGAAAGGTATGGTGGGGGCCATCGCGAAGGGGATTCGCGACGGCGACAGTAGCTTGGCTCACGGAAATGGGTGTAGCTGCCGGCGGCTGTGCTGTAACTAAAGAGCTGTGGCGTGGTAACAGTGATGAGAGTGCCTGTTTGACGGCAGAGATTGCGAATGTCCGGAGATCGACACAATGACGATGGTGGTACGTTGGAGAAACTGCGAGGGCAAGCATGCACTTGCCTTCTGTCCTCTGCTGTAATCCAGCCAATCACAGTCGCGGGCCTCATTGGCGCGAAGCTTGGCGCGGTGGTGGGCAGGGGTAAGCTTGGGGAGCTACAGGTCGACCAAAGTGGAATGACGTCGATATCTTGGCATTCCGCAACAATCCAGGGGAAGGGGGCTTCACGTCGTTCGATTGACAGTCAAATTGCGGAGGGCCAAGCTGCCAAAAGAACGCCAGAATGCTTATTGTGTCCAGGCAGGAAACTCCACGCTTAGTTCGATTCCGTCATGCCGCCATATTCACATGAATGGCCTTGACGTTGCAGTATGCCTCCAATCCAGCCTCACCCAGCTCCCTCCCAATGCCAGACTGCTTTACGCCGCCAAAGGGGACCCTAAAGTCGGAATCATTGCTGCTGTTGATCCAGACCATGCCCGCCTCAATCTCTCTCGCCACCCGATGTGCGCGCACTAAATCCTTAGTGAAAAGTGCAGACCCAAGACCGTATGCCGTGTCATTCGCCAGATGAATCGCCTCCTCCTCGGTGCTGAATGCGACAACTGCCACGCAGGGTCCAAAGATCTCCTCTCGGAAGATTTTCATGTCCGGCCTCACGTTGGTAAAAACCGTCGGCTCGATGAAAAAGCCCTTGCCCTTCTGTGGCGCCGCCTCGCCGCCCAGGACAATGGTTGCGCCCTCCTCCTTTCCAGCCTTGATGTACGACAGCACCCGATCATACTGCGCCTTGGTCACCTGCGGTCCCTGGAATGTGCTCTCCTCGAAGGGGTCGCCCAGCACCGAGATCTCCTTCACCTTGGCCTTGAACTTCTCAATGAACTCGTCGTAAACCTTCTCATGGACCATGATACGTGAGGTGGCGGTGCAGATCTGGCCTTGGTTGCTCATGATGCCGATGTGCGACCAGGTAGCTGCGAGATCGAGGTCGGCGTCTTCGAAGACGATAAGCGGCGACTTGCCGCCCGTCTCGAGGGTGATGTTCTTCATGGTTGCCGCGGCCATCTTCATGATTTCTTTGCCGGTGGCAGTGCTGCCGGTGAAGGCAATCTTGTCCACTTGAGGGTGCTGCACGAGTGCCGACCCGGCTTCTCTTCCGTAGCCATTGATGATGTTGACTACTCCCGGCGGGAAACCAGCCTCCTTGATCAGTTGGGCCACGTACAACATCGAGAGGGGCGTCTGTTCAGCGAGCTTGAGCACAACCGTGTTGCCGCAGCAGAGGGCAGGGCCCAGCTTCCAGGCGGCCATGTCGAGCGGGTAGTTCCAGGGGATGATCTGGCCACAAACGCCCAGAGGTTCCTTGACCGTGTAGGCAAACTTGGCCGGCCCGACATCGATGACCTGCCCGAAGTTCTTGTCGGCGTAACCGGCGTAATACTTGAGCACATTGACCACCTCGGGCACATTCTCGTTGAGCGCGACAGAGTACGGCTTCCCGTTGTCGAGGCACTCGATGGTAGCAAGCGTCTCGGCATGCTGTGCCACGAGGTCAGCCAGCTTCAGCATCAGAGCGCCCCGTTCTGTGCCGGAGAGGGATTTCCATGACGGATCCTTGAAGGCCTTGCGAGCGGCAGCTACTGCCTTGTCGACGTCGTCGGCTGTTGCGGCAAACACGGAACAGATCTCCTCTTCCGTGCTACGTAGACTTTTGTTAGCGATGTGACTGGGTCTGGCCCATCAGGGGCACACACGTGGGATTGATGGACGCAATCTTCTGTTCGTTGCTGCTCCTGACGAACTCGTTGTTGATGAAGAGACCCAGAGGCTGGGTCCACTTCTTGCCGTTCGGCGCGCTGAGCTCGACTTCCATCTTTGAGCTGTTCTGTCTCGCCTGTGAAGTGAGCAAGAAGCTGCGGAAAGAGCCAACGATGGCTGGTCTTCTTGGAGAGTTCCCAAGTGTGGAACTCAACCTCTTCCAACCACACGATGTCCGCGGAAAGAGGGCAGCCATCTTATCAGCATTCTTTCACTCAACCCCTCCTTCTGTTCTGCAAGTGTGACAGGGTGATACTTTGTGATAGGCGGTTGCACAGCAGTGGGGAACTGCTTCCCTGTTCCAACTCCTCCCCTCAAAGCTGGGCGTTGGAGGCAGGTGCGACCTCTCGGCCAGGACTTTTTTCCCTCTTTGAGCGGATTTGCCTGCGATGTCTTGCGACCCTAACCCTATCAGCTTCGGGATAAGCTGATGGTTGACCTCGGATGACTTCTAGTTCTGGTTGTGGTGCGGAGGAGGTCGCAGGAGACAAGCTCTAGTGTGAGGGGCACCACCTGTCTCGAGCATGCGAGACATTCACCCATCGAGCCAATTGTGAAGAAAGGCTCGATAGGCTGTTCCGGGTTGTGGGCCCGTTGCGATAAGGGCCCCCTGTCGCCGCCGCCGGCTTCCCGCTGACGGACAGGGATCGTGTGACATCAACCGCCCGCGCCATCCAACCTCGACCATCAACGACAACCATCGAGCAAACCATCCATCTACATCCGGACATGCTACTCCGAAGCTGCCCATCATGATCGAGATAGCGGCATCGTCGCAGTCTTCGGTTCCCTCGCAGATCTTCGCTCTGGTTTCGCTGTTCTGCATCTCGGTCATTGTGCTCCTCATCCTCCGCTACTACCTCCCGCTTCGAACGACACCCGCCTTTCTCCTCGTACCCATCTTTTTTGCGCTATGGCTTCCTGCGAGCATGGTCCTGCTGGTGCCGATAGACCTGGCATCCAGTGCTATGGTTGATGACATTGATGCCAGGGGCATCTGGTTGGATCCGAGGGCGCTGAGGGTATCGTGGAGGATAACCTATTGGCTTACCTTTGCTCTGACTTGGTATGCCGATCTGCCCCTCGGCCCGCAATCTCTGTTTGCTTCTAACTGTGTCCAGGTTTATCCTCCCTATTCTTGCTGAGTACTCCGACTCCGGGTACCGCGAACCAAAGGCAAAGGTCCTCGACAGCCTCCGTGCGAACGCCCAGTACTATGCCATCGTGTTCGGCTCCGGAGCCCTCGGGCTCATCTATGTCCTTATATCTTATGGCCACTTCTCGGAGTCACTCAAGAGCACCGTCATGGCGCTTGCCTACTGCTGGGGCTTGGTGCTGGCTATCTACCTGATGGGCCATGGCCTTGTCTCCATTCCCCGCCGGTTATTCCGCAACGCCAACATCAGCGGCAGGTTGCGTAGGATCCAGGCACAGGCGCCGAAAGTCTACGAGAAGATGGATGACGCTGAGATGGACCTTGAAGACCTCGAAATGCAGGTAGCCGAACTCAGCCGTCGCAAAGGCGGTAGCGCCGGCCTCTTCCAGGACTGGATTGAGGAGCTGGTCGACTTGACCAATCTGCCCGAGTCACAACCCAGCAGAGAGCGCGTTGTCCGAGGCTCTGGTAATCAGAGTCCCCTTCCAAACGTGATCACGGAGAAATACATGGCCGACCTTACCAGGCGGTTGGTCAGGGCTAAACACGCCCGGTCGAGGTATACGAGCGAGTGGAACCGGCTGCTGGAAGAAGCTGTGAAAACCCAAGCAATTTTGGACTCCGCAGCCTCCAAGAAGCTCGATTTCGGCAAGGCCTCCCTAATAGCGGCTTTTGGGACAGATACACCATTTTGACTCCCTACACGCGCTTCCTCCTCCACTACCGTCTGGTCCCTTACATGCAGCTCGCTCTCGCCGGTCTCCTCTCCCTCGCCTCCATCTGCATTATCTGGTCCGAACTCGTCAAGGGCCTCTTTCCTCAGCTATCCGTCATTCGCTACAGCGTCGTCCACCACCAAGTCAGCGGCAAAGGCCAAGTCGGCTTTGCCGGCCAGGTCATCGCCGCGCTGTGGATGATCTACATGTGCGCTGCTGCCCTCATCTCCATAACCGAAGTCAAGGTCTGGCGCGGCCGCGCCCTCGTCCGCCGCAACACCGCCCACGAATCCGCCTTCTGGTACGCTAGTCAGGTCGCCCTCTTAGTGTACCCCTGACCTACAACTTCATGACCTTCTTGGGCGCCATCTACCGCGACACGGTGTTCTACGACTTCCTCGGCCAGCTCATCAACCTCACCCCTTTAGGTAAATGGTTTGACTACCTCTTCCCAGCATTCATCCTCTTGCCCGTCTGCGCCACCTTGTTTGGTCTCTACGGTAAAATCCGACGTGTCTTTGGTTTCGGTGTCGACGTCCTCGACAATGACGACGAGGACACCGACGAGCGCGGCACCTCCTTCGGCACCGGCTCGTGGCGCGAAGGCCGAGACCTCATTGAGCGGGAACTCAACGGCACGTCCGCCGCCATCCGCGCCCGCCGTGGCGACGTCGGCAGCGGTCGCGCCGCGCCGATCTTGTCTATTCCTCGCTCTGGGCGGGATCCTTCTGCCCGGGGTGGACCGACGACACCCTTTGGGACGTCCCCGACCGCTGGCGTTAGTGGGCCGTCGAGGAGCGGCCGGCCGCAGGCGAATACATCTGCGAGGAGGGTGGGCAGGTCGGCGGCGGCGCTGGATGAACCTGAGGACGAGAACTTCTTTGAGGCGCTGGGGCATAGGTTCAAGAACACCATTGATACGCTCGACGCCCCCAAGTGGCTGCAGGATATTGGCCAGGGGATCAAGAAGCCTAAGTGGATGGGTGGGGATGAGGGGCAGGGTGGGAGCAGTAGGGCCGGTGGATCAGGAGCGGGTGTGGATGTGAGGAGGTGGTTTGGCGGTCGGGGTGGTGGAGAGGGTAGGATTCGGTTGTAAGGGATATGTCATCTTGAATTTTCGACTCTGTATAGCATCGATGGGTTTTCTATTGGTTATGGATGGACCTGGGATGTGCATTGCTGGGCGTTGTCGTGGTGAGAACGGTGTCCTCAAGAGGGGCATTTCAACTCGGTTCAGAGGCTGTTGGTTTGCTACTAGACAAAGTAATGCGAGTGTTGGACAGATGTGAATGGTGTTGTCGGCTGGATCTGGACACATGCCACACGTCAATAACTTTTGTGGTAGACGGAGAGATATTGCTGTAGGTCGTATACTTTGTCATTATTCGTTTTATCGGCCCCTGGGTCGTGGGAGAGACTCCATCCACCCGGTCGCTTGGTATCAAAACATGAGAACCCGGCATACTCTGACTCAAACACAATTCTCTTACCCCTTGATGCTGATCCCGTACCGCAAAGCTGTCCTGAAATATCCGTAACAATGGAGGCCCCCGTGAACTCCCCCATCTCGCCCACTTTAATCAGGGGCCCCTCAGACAAAAACATCCACTTCTACCACGCCACCCGACGCCTCGCGTTATAAATTTGAAGAACAGCCTGCTCCCACTCAGCCTCGCATGTGATGAGCTTCCTGCCACGGTAAGTCTGGATCTCGATCTGGGGTCCATCCCGGCTGCCTCGAGCGACGAGGAGGCTGGAGAAGGCGCCCCGGGCAATCATGTAGTCGGTGTGCCGTATGTCGTCGGAGGACCGAGCGCGCTGCCGTCAGCCTTGTTAATGAGGTAGATGTGATACTTGAGCTTGGCGTTGGCGGGGATCTCCAGTTCGAATAACTTTCCTTCGGCAATGCCCAGGGTGTCCTCGGCGAGCCTACGCTTCTTGGCCGCGACCGCGTCCTTGGCGAGGGCGTCGAAGAACTCCTGACCCTCTGGGGTGGATGGCGGGCTCCTGGGGGAGGCTGATGCGGAAGGGAGGGTGCGTGCGACGGTGATCGCGAAATGGTCGAGCGGGTCTCGGAGTCTCGCTGTTCAATCTTGGCTCGCGTTCGGAGCACGGTGAGGTACATCTGCCGCTGGCTGTTGAAGACCCGGTAGAGCAGCATGGCGAAGGAGACCATGAGACTAGATGCCCCATATTAGCAACATATCTATTATCTGCAAAGGTTGGGTCGGGAGACTTACAGAGTCGAGTCCTGAGGCCAGAATAAGGTTCGTGCTTGGGCGGTTCCACAACCGTCGCCGAACCAGATGTAGCCCCAGTCCTTGTTAACCAGGATGCAGAATGTCATCTTCATGAGCATCCGTTTGGTGTCCGCTGTGCTGCCGAGCGGATGCTCAACACAGCGACTAAATGGCGGATGCTTGAGAAGCTGCCTGATCTCGCCACAGAGGCGCTTACCCTCGCCGATGTTCAGTTCGAGGTGCTTGTAGAGGACCTCGATCTTGGTGTTTCGGTCTGCCTCTAAGTTAGTAACCGCTCCATCTAGGAAGGGTATAAAAACAGGGGGCGCTACTGAGGGTGAGTAGTAGCTAAGCTCCGCGGCCTCGTTCACGTCCAGATCGCTGCGGCGGGATATGCGGGAGATGCTGTTGGTCTGGCTGTAGGCGTAGCGAAAGCCAGGAATCTTAGTTATGGGGATGTCGTCATCCTCCGCGGCGCCGCCGTAATAACTCCCTGCTTGATGATTAACGGGCTGTTCTTCGCTTGTTGTCGACTCCCAAAGACGCTCGAGTTCTGCTTCCAGCGCGGCACGGGCGAGAGACTCTTCACTCGATGGCGCTATGGTTGCAGGGTCAAGAGGGCCAGGATCCGAAGCCTGGTACTAACCACAATGTCACCTGAAGTGTGTCCAACCTGGTGCGATAAAGAGGCACGCGGAGGATCAGGGACGGTGGGCAGGGTGAGCTGAGGCACCGAGAGTACCGGCGCCTGCGCCTGCACTTCAGGAAAGTGAAGCTGAGTTGCAGGGTTAGCCGCCTGTTGGGGGTGTTCCTGTGGCGGAATCGAGATTGGCTCACAGTTGGGCTCTGGTGATGGCTCGACGGCAGCGACGTCGGTAAAGAGGGACGTCAGGTCTGCGTCCGTCGCCGCCACCGAAAAGCGAGTCCAGATCGCCGTTTTCTTCTCCACTACCGGAGGGGGGTTCAAAGCCAAATAATTCAGCCATGGTAGCGATGTCGTTGCCCAGCGCTGTGTCCGACCTTGACGTTGTCAAGTCTGAGCAGGCAGCATTGGGGAATGGTCGATGTCACCTTCACTTGATTTGGATTGGGTGAATTTGAGCCGCATTTAAACCCTCCCCTGGATAAACCAACGAGACCCTGTTGCGGCGGAAACAAGAAAACAGTGGTGATATTGATGTTCAAGAAGTAGAAGATGGGCGCAATGGCTGCTTAATAGCCATTGCAGGCAACAAACGCAGGCGAAGCAAACGCAGGCGAAGCAAACGCAGGCGAGGCGGTCTGCAAACGCACGAGGTCAACGACCCGGTTTGTAACAGACCTTCTATGCCGGCCGCGCCACAGATAGAGGCTGCGAGGTCGGAAGGAACTTGCGAAAAGGATGATGGAAGAACTGTCTCGGCGTCAAAACTACCCGAAGTTTACTTCCCTGTGTTAGGATCATCCTGACTTCTGAGGCAAGCCCAAACCCTCTCCTTTTCTGTCGACCCGGGACCAGGATCAAGAATCAGAGATTAGAGCCTGGAGGAAAGGACCTTCGGAGATGCGGCCAATGTGTATTGGATAACAACCCGCTGTTTCTCTCTCGTGGTATTTGTTGCATTCACGAGCAGGGCGGAAGTTGCCGTTCCCCAAAGGTCCTATGTCTTTTCCCACCTCAGCCCTCTGCACGTCCCGGGTACAGTCAGGACTTGATGCGGGTTGAAATCGGCCAACTTCAATTTGAACCTTCTGATGAGCATAAAGAAATTGCGTTGGGATTGGAACGAGAACAATCCTTGTGATGGGTGGACAGGAGATTGAGCCCTTGTTGTGAGAGGAGCGATTGATTTCAGAGCGTCTTCACTGCGCATCCTGGGGTTATAAACTTATGAAGACGGTGCAAGGTGATCTGCTATACCATTTTTCATCGTAACCCTGGCCCTAAAGCCAGTTCATGAAACAATTCGTACACTCAATCGAGTTTCAGCACTCAGGTGTTGGCAAGCCCAGGCGGCTGCCTCCTAAGCCCCTTGGTTGCAACATGGGCTCAACCTAGCTCGAACCTGCCCGTCGAGCCAATCCTCATCATAAATAGGCTTGCCACGGCATATTCTAGCCGCGAATGAGTATGACACGTCCAGGGTAGCTCGTCCTCTTGTCCCATAATGGCCAGTCACCTGCGGGAGGTTCGAGGTGGTCTGCCCAGTGGCAATGAATAAGTGTCATCTCAGGTGTTTTCCCAAAATTACAGGACCGAGAAGGCCAGACTACTCTGTGTCATCATAGTGATCGTCACTTCTCTTCAAAGAAAGAAACAGGGGAGTGCTCAGGGGCCTCCTATCCGTCTCGCAATGGAATTTTCGTCACATAGCATAACTAGCCGCTTTCTTCAACCAACCGCTGATCCCATTGGCTCTTCCCCTGTTAGGACTCGCAAACCGCCCCGATGAGCTAATGAAGGTTTGCGAGGTACTGGAAGCCTTTTAGCTGGGTTAGCGTCGAGGGAGATCCTTCTTCACCAGCCCGTCAGGAACATGGGGGAAGAACAGCATTGTTTTCAGAAAGCACCTCCATGCTTGCGGGTTCCCAGCCTCACGACGCTGTGGCAACTGGACAGAGGCACGCCCAGAAGATTGGGATCCCATACGCGTCCCCTGCCATCCAATCATTAGCAGCGGAAACCAAGCTCTGCCTTGAGAGGTTCTCCGTTGTGTCATCGTCCAGGGTGGTGGCTAATGAGCAAGTCCACAACGTCGTTGTCACCTGAACATCGCGAGACGGGACACACCGCGCCAAGTCAATGTATTGCGACTGATCACAGCTCGTCTTCCGGCCCAGTCGTAAACACCTCGCCCCCAGCCGCCAGAAAAGCCGCTAGTGGCCTCGCCACCCTGGACTCGTCATCCATTCCCCAGCCTCCTTTCCCTGGCCAAATCCTTCCACCACTGCACTCCTTTTTCCCACAACTCACATCTTATACGCAAACCTCGGTGTCCCCTCGGCGCCAACCTTCACCTTAAACACCGCCCCACCAGCCTCTTACTCTCCCCCTCACCCTCCCCATCCCCCGCCGTGGTAATCACCAACTCGCCGTTGCCGACCAGCTCACAACAAGTCACGTTTCTCGTCGGGATCTTCACCTCTCCGACCACCTTCCCCTCGGGACTGATTTTCAGCACCCTGCTCTCGCCATAGACAGCGTGCCACAGGTTGCCGGCGGTGTCGACGCGGAAGCCGTCGGGCTCGCCGGGCCCGTCGTGGCGGTAGAAGACGCGCTCGTTGGAGAGGGCGCCCGAGGACGGGTCGTAGTCCCAGGCGAAGACCTCCCGCGCGGACGAATGCGTGAAGTACATTGTGCGGGAGTCCGGGGAAAAGCCGACCGAGTTGGGGATGGTGAGGCCGGACCGCTCGCGGGAGGGCGGGGAGGTGGTGGCGGTGAAGCGATAGAGGGAACCTGTTTTGCGGGGGGGGGTGGTTAGAATAGGGAAGGATGCTAGGTACATGGCAGTTGGTTGGGTCGTCTGTGTGGTAGGGGTGTTGTGTATTTTTGTTGGAGTGAGGGATGGGGATGGTGCGTGACAACCGTGATGAATGCACGTCAGACCACATGGCATGTAGAGTTGTGACGTGTGCTGGGCTGAGGATAGGAAATGACGGCATGAAAGCGCCGGCGATCGCAAGAGTCTGTGATGGTCATTATCCGCTTGGGCATCACGCTGTGGCAGCTTGCCACGTGGAAAGGGGACAATGGTCCCTTTACTGGAGGCTGCCGACGCAAAACAAGCCGAAGTCAGGAAGTGGTGAGAAGGAGGGGAGAAAAAAAGAGAGAGATAGAGAGAGAAGGCTTACCCTCAGGCTGGAAGGGTCCCAACCCGAAATCCGTCATGGCCCCGAGCCAGAAGCGGCCGTTCGGATCAACCACTCCATCGTTGCTTCGAAGCCGCTCCGCCTTGTCCTGCCCAAACTTTGTCACATACTCGTACTTTCCCGTCTTCCTATCCAAGACGGCCAGACCCTGCTTGGCTCCAATCAGGACAGCCTGCTGAGGGTCTCTACCCTCGATGTCGGCGGTCACGGTGACGGCTTCGTCAAACTGGAGCGTCTTGAGCGACGCCGGGCCCTCGGTGAGCGAGACGGTGTGGAGCTGCTTCTTGATAATGTCGACGAAGCGCACCGTGTTGGTGGCGGGCTCATAGTAAGGGCCCTCGCCGAGCGAGCAGTGGGTCTCCAGGTAAGGGGCCTCGACGTGCCATTGCTGGAACTCCTGGTTTTGTGCCATTGTTGCTGGAATCTGGTGTGGCTTGTTCGGGGGTTGGCGATGACTCGAAAAGCATCCAGTGCTCGTGCTGGTGCGTCGTGAGTGATTTTGAGGCTGTCTGTTTGTCCTCAAGTTCGATGATCCGCTGAGTAGCAATGACCACCTACTCTCCACGCTTTTGACCCTGCAGCCTGGTGGACCCCAACGAACCTTTGGAACGGCGGACAGCCGAGAAGGGAAAGTCAAAGCTTGCAAGAACTACTTGTAAGCAGTCAAACAAAAAAAGAAAGAAAGAAAGAAAGATGCTGCAGCAACGTCTTATGATATGCCTGAAGTCCAAGTGCGGAGAAGGAACCTCGCGGCCCATATCACGGCGTTGCAACCCACTGCCCTTTTGAGCCGGAAGACGGCCCTCAGATCCGGCTCTCAGATCCGGCTCAATGGTTGATGTTGGCAGCCACTGGAAAAAGCCGGGGCGGCAGTGTGTGCCTCTGCGTGTGGAAGCGCATCCCGTCTCGACGGAACGAATGGCAATGGAACTTGAAAGCAGCAAACAACTACCGAGAGAGCATCGGAGGTCACCATGAAACTGCCCCGCGACTCGGAGGGACCTCCGAAAGGGCAAGGCTGCCTGGTTACAGGTGGTCCTTACACAGGGGACGCCGGTGCTCGGGCTGAATGCGACAACTCAAAGTCATGACTCAAGCAGACGACCTTGAGAGAAACTGGTTATTTCCCACCGGCAGGGCGGGAAATTGGAAATTGGCAGCGCCGCTTCCTGTTGCGCAATCGCAAGCCTCCTTGGCCGGGACCCCTGCTGTCCCAGGTCCATGTCTCGGGATTTTACGATGTCTGTCAGGTTTGTCTCTGCCCTGCGGAAGCCACATGATCCGCAGCATCTGCGCGCCCCGCCGCCTCGGGTTCCCGAACGGGCAAGGCGCTGTTTCGCAATGGTTCGAGAGAGAGATGAGGATGACAGTCTGAGCTCAGGCCGTGCTCACTCTGTGCCCAAGGCGCTGGAAGGGGTCTTGGTTGGTGATGACGGTCTCCAGCGCAGTTGTTGCCTGGACAGGTGAGATTGGCGAGATTGGGGCGCAGCGGGGATTTTTCTTTCGAGATTCGGCGCTTAAATGAACGCTAAGGTACCGACACAGAACCTACCTATGTCTCACCCTGGTAAGTGCCGGACCGCTGTGTCACAGAAACATTACACACTTTACACTGAATAGTTAACGTTAATTACCCAGCCCACCACACAGCGGGTGGGATCGGGCCTTGTTGCCCCGAAGACGGTTTGGCATTTCTGATGCATGCAAGGTCGGCTGCATGCCATCGATGCAACCCGTCACCGCCGCAGTGCTCCCGCTTCGGGTATGGCGTCTGAGCTGGCAGGATGTTCCATCGACGACACCTGTTCCTCCTGCCCTGGTTGGACGTCACCGCCCATTGCTTTGATGGCAATGGGCAATGGCACCTGCCATACCGCAGTTCGGAGGCGGTGGGGCAACCGATGTGGGAGGGACGGCCCGCGGGGGTGATGTTCTGATGCTCCCTTTTTTTTGTGGTTCACCGCCGTGGGCATCGTTTGCTTCTGTTTTTGAGACATTTCCGGACAACAGGTCTCACCAACTTGGGCATTTCCGGTAGTCACCGGATAAAGAGACCAACCATCTTCTCTCTTTTGTCGGGTCAGAAATGTCTCATTCGTGTTCTCTGTCCACTGCCTTCTGTGCCGAGAAGCGTTGCGGTGAACAAGTTGGGCTGAAACTGTGTGGAAAGTCATCGATCCTCCCTGTGGATAGTAGATGCGGGATGGTCCAGAGGTGACATATCCTGGTACCCATGGAAAGTCGGTGAGTCAGTCTTTGCATGATGTCCGTTCTCCACGACAGACCGGTGACCGGTGTGTCAAGTACCGGACGAGGTGCATCGACTCGGATCTACGGATCTGCCAGCTTTTTCTCTTCATTTTTTCCTCTTTATTTTCTTTCCTTTTTTACGAAAGGGGGCTGGGCGCCACGACACCTGTTGGTCTTGTGTGGACGGGTGTTCTTAAGGTCGCGTTTCTGGCCGCAGCGGCCCAAGAAGCAGGAACGGATGCAGCTCATCCTTGCTGCCAAATGGGATGGGCCAATCCTCGCATGACTGGTGCCTCTTAATGATGGTAATTTATCTCGTATTTCAGTGACACCGCACAGGCACTATCTGCAGTCTGCACGAGAGCCCAAAAGCCGATCAACTTCAGGCGTCAACGTCAATCTCAGACCGGGATATTGTTAGTGCGGTATTTTGGGAAGATATTTAACGATATGGGAAGGAGAGGAAGAAGCACGTGGTCTGGCAATTGCTGACGAGTATGGTCTGAGGAGGGACCTGGAAGGCCGGGGTTCGACGCGCCCTTTGCAGGCTACGAGCTTGAATTTGGCCCTGGAGGAGCAACCTGGAAGGTTTCACTGCGGCTGGCGAAACGATGGCTGTCTTGTTGAGCCGTTGTTGCCAGGGTGCGCGCAGGAAAATGAAGCATTTTTGCTGTCTGGTGCCAAGCCTGAAGATCGCACAGGTCGGGCGTGGGCTGAGAGAGCCAAGGGCTCGGGTCTGCGGACTGCGTTCGTTCGGGGTCACCGCATCGGAACGAAGAAGAGGGAGGCTGCCAGTTGCTGGGCCGTCCTGCACGGACGAGACGGAAGAGGGCGGTGGGCAAGTCCTGCCTTTCTGCAGTGCCTTGTCCAAGTCCACAACCGAAACAGGGAGGCTGTGACGTTATTTGAGGTTAGTGCATGGGCCTTCCGCCTTCCCCGTCGACACAGCCAGCCAGGAATGAGCCAAAACGTGCTGGCGGGAAGGCACTAGTCCTATCTCGTCCCATCAACCTGGAAGGCTGCCAACCTGGAACGTTCTCCACAACCACGAGGGCCTGCTGCAGATGCGTCCCGTGGGGCAGCTTCAGCAGGCACAGCAATGGAACCTGGAAGGCGTGGTTACTGTGCTTTTCGGGTCCAAACATGGCAGCCAACAATCATGATCCTTTAGGAGGGACGATTCCATTCTGTAGAATAACAGCCCTTCCATTTTCCCGCTCGAGTCGCCGAGCCAGCAAGCGGCAAGGCTCACGGAGACTCGCCGCCAGGCGGCGCTATTGCCTGACTGCAACTCTTCCGCGACACGCCAAAGACAATCCCTTTAGCTTTGGCCAAGACAGTAGTTTACGGAGCATGCAGCAAGCCGACCAACTTCTCCCACGTCGCCGACAGGGGTGTCGAGCACGATTCCCACGCTTCCAGAGTTTCCAGGGTCCCATTCCGGCTCCATGGCGGGGACGCGAGGACGTGACGGTGATGAATCCCACCGCTTCGTCTGCTCCACTCCGACCCCATCCCAAGACCACCCCCGCGGCCCGCCTTGTGGGTTTTGTTGGGTTGGCAGGTGGATTCCAATATTCTGATCACTCGCATGTCGCTTCGCGACCACCACACACGAGCCAGGTCCAGGGAATAGACCGTCTCTGGCCAATTTTTGGCGTCTCATTTCTCCGCGATGGCATCAGCGCACCCCCGTGCTCAGGCCCGCTCCTGCGCCTTCCACGATGACGAGCAGCTCGGATCCCTCCCCGGTACCCCAGCCAAATCATCTCTGCCGAGCAATGCCTGTGCTCAACCACAGCTTCTTCAAACAGAGGAACCTTGACGAGATGCCTGTCGATCCATGCGTTGCAGATCTCACCTTACATCTCCCGCTGCTTGCCCCGTGCTGGGGCAGGTCTCTTGGTTTGGTCAAAACCCCCGAATGACGCAGGCTCTCCAACACGTCAGGACTCCCGTCATCGAGGCTTGTTTGAGCTGGGGGCCATCCGGTTTTGTCAACTTTGGTGTGGCTCTAGTTAGCCAATCACTCAGGCATCGGTGTGCTGGACCTCTCTCTTCGCTGCCAGGTCAACACGCAACGCGGGCGCCAAGCGCGACGGCATGCGCGAGGATCTGCTACATGACGGTTTCCGAAGAGGCGTGTGTGGCTTTCGTTGTCGGAGAGGAGAATCTCGAGACTTCAACCCCTGGACAGCGAGCCCACTGTGTGAACCTCCGTTGACCTTGTTGTGCACGTTGTCAGGCATCAACCTCGATATGTTGATGCCGTCGTCAGCGAGATATCGATGGGGATTGTTAAACGAGAAGTGCAGAAGTGGGCGGCGTCAAGCCTCCACTTTCCGCAGCACCCATGCCAAGCATGCCAAGGTCACTCATTGCTGCCCTTTTGGCATTAGTTTCTGACTTGCTTGGGACTGCGGACTGCCGGTGCGAGCCCCATTCCATCGGCTCGGTGCAGCTTGTTTTCACGCGGCCGAGCTCTGCCAAGAGCCGCTCTGAAGATGAATCACGCAAGCCTGTCCTGGAGGCGCCTCGCCTGCCATCAAGTCCGTTACCCATATCTGTCATATTTCTGATGAACGAATGCGAGAGCGTGGGCGCCGGTTCTGAGCCAACCAAGTCCAGAAGGAAGAAACACCCAAGCCCTGTTGCGCCGTCATGGTCTTAGCACGCAGCGAACCGGCAAGGACCCCCTGACCGCGCCATGCACCCCGGTCAACGCATTCCCAACTGACGGTGCTGAACATTACTGTGTAGTTAGCACCCCGGACGACGAGGGTGTCATCTGGCCATCTCCATGAGAGGCGCCGACAGATAAGAAATTTGGCAAGGCAATGGGGTGAGCCCAAAGGGACAAGGGCTAGAAAAATTCCCTGAGTACCAAAAAGCGTAACTGCCTTGACCTTGTCTCTACCAGACTTTCACCTTCGCCTCTCCTTCTACGGACTGGCTGTCCCGTGGAGCACATCTTGATATTCTGATCCCAGCACTGCCACCTGCATTTCACATTGCCTCTCGTCAGAGCGTTGACTGTGTCTTGCACTCTTCCGAATATCGCCAACGACGAGGACAAACTTTCTGCTCGCCGTCCCTGAGCAGCACTGGACGGACCCATCTGACAAGTGCTTTCAGGCCGCAGTTTTATCCATTCACACGCCAGGATTCCCTGAGCCCACTCCGGCACCGTCTAGCCAGTCACTGTGCCAGAGCCCTCTCGAGGGTAGCGAGTGGCTGTCTCTGTCCACCGCAGCAATCCATTTGGTGTCGATCGCTCGCTGCCGCCCCGTCTTTGCTCTGCTTGGCCGCCAGTCACCCGTTACCGTGCCCCATCTTCCGACGAGCCCACCGCGTGGCTTCAGTGGTGCTTGTGTGGCACACCGACCCGACGCAAACCAGCAGGACTCGAGCTGCGACTTCGGATATTTCGTACGTCCTCGTTGCTTCTCCCTGGGGTTCAATACCCAGCGAACCGGACTGCTAGGGGTTCAACGTGCGTCTCAGGATCGTTGTGGCCTTTGTCTCGATTCCTGGACAGGTCAACCCCTCTATAGGACAGCGAAAGGACTTCTTCGACGCCGAGAGCCTCATCCGGTCGTTGCGGAGCAACCGGCCGTCGCCCCTTCTGACTCGAATCAGCCAGCGTGGCGATCCAACCGATTTCCCGGAGGACCCAAGAACCGGTGCGAAGTTGGTCGAGACCGGAGTCCTTGCAGTTGTTGTGGACATCTCAGGGCGGCATTGAGCCGGGCCAGATACCGGCTGCTTGCTCCGGTCAAGCATCCGCACGCCAGAGAGCGCGTCAATGTCTGTGTGCCCAGGGGATCAAGAGCGAAGGGGAAAAGGCCGCGATGTCGCAGGGGGGGTCTGCGCCTCGCGCTACCTCCCGCCAGTCCTCGCAGTCTCCAGCAAGAGCAGCGGATACGTCCTCATCTCCTCCGCTCCACCGAAGCCGTGTCCTCCAAGATGACTCGAGACCCCGACCTCTTCATGAACCCGGCGGAGTTGAAGTGGCTCAGAACGTTGGCGGAAGCCAGCACCCTGGGACCAGGGCCTCGGACACGCACGCCAGGCCCACCTCGACAGCCTCACACGGAACCTTGGCTGGACATCCTGTTCTGCCATCACAGCCTCTGGCGGCGAGTGGAAGTTCTCAACCAGCCATGGGGCCGATACATTACGGGGCAGGCGGATCGCCGTCCCCGCTTTCGTCTACCCACCCACGGTCGCTACGACACCACTGCAAACGAACCAAACCATCCCTCCGACGGCATCCCCCCCCGGACCCCACTCCTCCTCAGAGCGCGAGTCCCATCAGGCAGCTCACCCATACCCTATGGCTGCGAGGAGGATTTTGACACCAAGATCACCAAGGACAGCAAGCCTTAGCCGAGCAGCATTGAGGTCGGTAGAGGCACAACATCTGAGGGCAAATCTGTCAAGCCCTACGCCGAGAGGTGCTGTTCTGGTTCATGATCAGCAAATTTACGGTAGTGGACTTCCGCCTCTTGGAGCATCAGCACAGCTTTACGGCCCTGGACCGAGAGAAGGGCCAACCGCATCCTCACCCACCTGGCCTACATCAGGACTCTCTCGGTCGCTCTCGCAACCCAGCCTCAGTCATGTTCTGCCCTCCGCGCCACCCCTTGAGCCATTGCAGCCGCAGGTATCAAGCGTGAACACGGCGGACGACCGGTTCTATCAGGGCCTCCCTTTGCGAATACGCTTCCGCAAACACGGCCCTTTGGCGCTTCGGGGGTTGCAGGGGATACGATCTGGGGGCCTGGCCCTCTGGGCCCGCTCCATGCTGCTGCGGCAAGGAGTTTGCAGACAATGGAAGGCCAGCCTATCCTGACCATTACCCCCCGACATGGGGAAGAGATCATCGTGCCAGTTGATGTCCACCAGGGATCCAAGCAGTCGGACCAGAAACGACAACGCAATGCAGGGGCATCGGCAAGATTTCGACAGCGGAAGAGGGAGCGCGAGAGAGTGCAGCAGGAGGAACTCTTGAAATTGGGAGACGAAAACCGGAGTTGGAGAAAAGAACGAAGAGCTAGCAAAGCGTTGTGAAGAACTGGAAACCCAGCGAGACTTCTACCGGAATGAACGAAATCATCTGCGAGACATCGTCTTGCGGACGCCCAGCATCCGAGAATGGGCCGAGCGACGACCTCCGAGCCCAGTCTTCAGAAGCGGAGCAGTGTTTACCTCTGATAACACCTCTCTCCTCGCCCATCCGCCGCCGCCCCTGCCGCCCTCCCATCCCCATTCACATTCCCAGTCCCATCCGGCTCCGCGTATCCAACCTCTCGCTCATCCTCTTACACAGCAACCACCACGTTCCAGCTCCTACGCAGAGCCCTCCACGCTCGAACCGCCAGCGAGGCGAAGGAGGACGGATTCCGAGCCGCAGCTACCGACTTCCTCCTACAGCCTGATGCCGCCCACCACGCTGCCGCCGATTGCCGGCCCGTCTCACGGCCCGCCTGCCTTTGGCATTCCCCCGTCGCCTCACGTCACGCCGCCACCGGGGTCGCCCAGTTGCCACCGCTCCGGTTCGACCATTCTCGCACTCCATCGACAACCCCGCCCCCTGTCCCGACGGGACCGCCTCCGCCAGTTCTCTGCCTCCCCCCCGGACGACCAGCCCATACGCCACGTCGCAGAAGCTTCCACACGAAACTGGGTGGGCTACGGAGCCACGGGAACAACCGGATGGCAGGCCCAGGTAAAAGCAAATGATGGGGTTTGACCGTTGCCAAGGAGAGCCAGCGCTGAATCGGAAATAGATTAGATCTTCATTTCCTTTTCTCTTTTGTGCCAGTCTTTCCTTTGTCATCTGGGTTACAATAGAGGGCTACAGATCTGCTCGGGCAACCGGGAACGGGAGTCTTCAAGGCCGAAGGGGGAAAACCAAAAGAGCTATCTACTAGTACCTTATCGGGTTCTGTTCTGCGTCCTTTACGCACGACCTTTCCAATTATCTCCCTACTACTATTGCTATATCGGTATCTGGGTGGCAAGGGGTGCTGTAACTGGAGGGTCTTTCAACGTCGGGTCATTTCTTTCAAAGTCCTCACCCATTCTCTACATGTTGTAATCAGCGCATCTCCGAGGGGCATACCTATCTACTTCGACCAGATGTTCTGTCACTCTTTCATGTATACATACGGCTTTAGGGTAGGGTGGTTCGAGCTCCTTTTTGGGTCTACAAGGTCACGGTGTTTTGGAGCGTTCAAGTCAGTTGCGGTTTGGGTGGCATCGTATATACTTTCATCCTTCCTTTTCCGACCTTCTGTTTGTTTGTTTGTTTGTTATCTCGTCAAGGGCGGAGCATTCGATACCAGACTGTATTACACGGGCTTCAGCGGCTCGATCAAAGTCGCTTTTTTCTCACGCCCACCAGCGGCCGGCCACTCGCTGGCTCAGAAGTATATCCATAAGCATATCGACACTCACCATTTTTTATTGGATACCCAGGCAATCAAGCAAGGCGGGAGCTCGAGCGAAACGGAGAAGTGAACGGGGAAGCGATGGATGGGTCATCTTGGGATGTTGGTTACTGGTTCCTAGACGGGAATAGGCACCTAGAGGTAAATTCTTTGGTGGTCTCTCGTCAAACCCCCCCCACCCCCCCCCCCAAAAAACCACCCAACACCCAACCCGCAACTTCTTTAAGGGAAGAACAGGGTTCATGAGTCTGGAAGCCTAGGGGGTTGTCCGTTACAGAGGCTCGTGTCTCGGAGAGGCCCGCGCATCCCGCACAGAATAGGCAAGACATACATGCAGAGACATGGCTCTATCTGATCGGACGGCGACAGACAGCAAGTCTCCAAGAATAGAAAACTGTCCGAATCGGGTGGACGCGAAAACAGAATGATCCAACAAGCCGCCGCCTATCTGATCCTTGAGATTGTGAAAGGTAAACCGCTTCCACTACTGTCAGCATTTCTTTTTCTCTCAATATTGACGCTGATAGACGTTCTGCCGAGCCTAAGCTCTTCTCGGCATGGCATCTTTTCCAACAAAAATGCCTGGTCACAGGGCATCGCTTTGCATTCAGCCCCCTGTTCCCTTCGCCGCACCATTGCAGGCTGGAATTTTGATGGCGGCACTGTCGCGTGGCTCGGTTTCTCAACAGACAACATATTATGCCCTACCCTTAACGGTTATGTGATTATTTACTCTCGCCGTTACCGCCATCGACGCCCGCGGCGGCTGGGATGTTGAGGATTACATGTCTTGCTTCTTTCTGTACCCCTACCTTTCTGGCACGGGACTTCTCCCCGGGGGGCTCATGTCACACATGGCGGTTCGGGCCTTTCTGCGACCATCGGGGGCGAGGTGAGTGAGACCTGGCGCCATAGAGGCTAGCGATGTGTCTCGCAGTGTGATCCACAAGAAACGGTTGGCGATTAGCCATGTATCTATCGTATCGTGTCTCTCGAAGTGCTGGTAAGCTCTCACATATCTTAGCCCCTCTGGAAGGCTTTGCGTTTGCAAATCATCCTCGACGCTTGGGAGAGGACTGTCGACGTGATGTACGGACAAGTTGCCAGAGATCGGTTTCATAATCCCATGTCTTGCTCGGGGGAGGTCTACATCTCTGCAAGATCCGGTCCTGACTGTCTCATCTCTCTGTCCGCGTGGGATGACAAGCCGGATCTGCAGTGGCTTCCGTTTGGCTGACTATCCGACGTACCTTGAACTCCCTCCCGTGGCCATGACTTCGACAATAAATGTCCGAAACGAGCATGGTGCACCGGAACGGACGAGGGTGTGCCACGTTGGGGGAACGGCTGGGATTGCTGTGCGCCCAGAGGTATCTTACCAACAATACCTATCCGTGTACTGGCCCGGGACATTTAGACGCAGATTACGAAAACTCTAAGGTCCGGGATGCCACCCGGGCCCGAAATGGAACCTTGGGATGGTGACTTGGAGACATCATCACCCACGAAAAAGAGCTTGCCCGGTTAGAGCCAGCCAGGGTGGGTTCCAGACACAGAAGCTAGAGATGTAATAGGTACGTGAAGAAGATAGTAGGCAGCGACCACCCAAGACAGAAGCGAACCCAGAGAGGACGCGATAGCATCTAGTCCTTCCATGCCCAAGAGCTTTCCATCTCATCGGCGCCGGTGGAGACCCGGTCCTCTTGCCGTACCTTTGGGTTGTACGTTGCCTCACCTGGTCCGTATGTACGGGAAACGGTTGGTCCCACACTTCCCCATGCGGCGGAGCTGAGATGCGAAGTACCGTGAGATGGACCGGTGTGCCATCCATCTGTTTGTGCAGATACGGCTCCTTCTATCACGCTGTTTTTGTGAGGACACTAAGAACACCTTGAGATGGCACATGTAGGCCGGAGGAGGATTGGAGCTGGCAGGCAACTAAGGCCACTGATCCGAACCTGGAACTTGCAAAACAGACCCACACATTCAGGTGAGAGGCTGAGTTTTGCCCCATACCAGGCACCCCATACAGATTGAAAAGGAGTGAGTGAGGAATGAGAAATGAAATAATTAGCATAGGAAGCAAAAAAGGAAAAAGAACGTCGAAACCTCCAACCCCCCCCCCCTCCATCCCCCCCCTAGGGAAGGTAGATAGATGCCTTAACGGATGGTCTGACATGATACTCGGAGACCAAGAGTGAGGACGCGCTGCGTCGGGCGAGACACATCGACGGGCGGATGCGACGCAGTAGTCGCCGCCCATGCGGCAACATGACGCAACAGACGGAGGTTGGCGTAATGTGGGTGGGCGATAGTTAACGCGGGGCATCCTGCTGCCCCGCAAGTGGGTCTTTGCATGAGGTCCCAACAGGCACACTGTCACGGGCACGTGCGCTGATGAGCCGTCGTACCTTTTGTTAGTGTGGCCAAGACTTTGTATGGGAAAACGATACGGTCTATTAGCGCCTCTACCAGGAGGTTCGAAAGGGACCAGGCGCCGCCAGAACGACAGGCAAGCTTGACCTCACCATCTCGACAACCTGGGAAACGAGAGAGGAGGATGGAGTCGCCGCGCTCGCCCAAGCGGCGGCGGATCGTTGCCGCGTTCAACCCGCCAGACGTCAGCGGGGAGGAGGAGGGAGATATTCACGCCCGCGCGAGTCTTGGGCCCAATCGCACCATGTCTCCGGACGTTGCCGCAAGAAACGACGACGCTCCCGAACGAGGATGGTATCCGCGAACAGCCAGAGCCACCACACTGCGGCGCGGCAGCTCCCAAATTAACCAAGTTCCGCTTCAAGTCCAAGTCCTCCAGACCATCTCGCTCTCAGTGGGAAGGCGAGGAGGATGACGACCGCCATCACCGGCGCCTTCGCCGTCGACACAGGTCGAGGTCGCGATCACCATCACCCTCTCGCGGCAGGGACAGGGACAGGGACAGGATGGAGCGCAGCAGAGAGCGCGGCCACTCCCGTGGGACGAGACACAAGCGAAGAGACCGGGACGACCGTCACCGCCGCCGCCGTCACCGACGCCACCGCCGTTCTCGCTCACCCACCCCACCACCACCTCCTCCCCAACCAACCAACGACCCTTTCAAGAACCCCCCCTCTCCCCCAACACCGCCTTCCGCGAATCCCTCTCGACGCCATGGCCGACGACGAGGGCGCCGCCTACTGGAATCCGTCTACGGCCAGCCCGTGCACATCTACTCGCCGACGCGCGCCGACCCGGCGACGGGCGTGCTGGAGCGCATGACCGACGACGAGTATGCCGCCTACGTGCGGCAGAAGATGTGGAGAAGACGCACGCCGGCCTGCTGGAGGCCAGGGCGAGGAGGGAGAAGGAGCGGGGAGGAGGTGCGAAAGAGGGCGAGGAGAAGGAGCGCGTGGCGAGGGAGATGGAGAGATGCCTGCGACGAGGCGAAGAGAGGAGGCGCAGGAGGGGATGGAGGCAGAGGTGGGAGGGCTATCTTAAACGGTGGGGCGAGTGGGAGAGGGAGGGAGGGTGGAGGGGATTCCGTGGCCTGAGGGAGTCGGGGATGGTGAGGACAGGGAGATTCAGGGTGAGGAGGTTAGGGCGTTCTTTGTGAACGGGATTGGCTGGAGGAGCTGGGGGAAAAGGAGTTTGCCGCAAGGTTGAAGGAGGAGAGAGTGAGATGGCATCCAGACAAGATGCAGCAGCGGTTGGGTGGGAAGGTGGATGAGAAAGTCATGCGGGACGTGACGGCCATCTTTCAGGTGGTGGATGCGTTGTGGAATGATACCCGAAAGAACAGTGGATAGGCGTTGGAGAGGAGGTTTTGGCGTTTCCATTACAGCACGACATGAATGACCCCGGTATGGCCCAGACGCTGCCAGATACCGGCTGGAGGGCCTTGGGACTAGGCTGACACTCGATACACTACTGAAATACAGTTTGCTACAGCTTGCTTGGAATGCTGAGTCTCTCGTCTTTTGGTCTCAAGTACCAATAAAACCATCCGTCTGCGAATGAGGAGCCTCCTTTCCCGCCCGTCCATCAGATCTTCGTTGCTTCCACACGCTCTACAGCTGGGTTCTCAACTTTTCTTGCGGGCAAAGCAAGTCCTCCACTCTACCCCTATTGTTGATGTGTACTTCCTTCGAGGTTGCCACGACAACGTTGAGGGGGGCAACCACGCGCACGATTTGACCCGCATCACATGAACGCTTGACCTTGCGACCGTCTGGTTCGGAAATTGACATGGGGTTCCAGAAAAATCCACAACATTCGAGGTACCCTAGAGCTGGGTGCCCTTGTATGAAGTACATCGATAATCGCAAGAGCCCAGACGGCCGAAATGCAATATGTCCTATCTCGCATCGGCTGCCTCAGACTCAGAGTTGACGACTTGTTAAGATGCATATCCATCATCTACATCACAATCTCTACATCAAACTCCTCCCTAACCGAATTCTAATCGCGCCTGAGGTGGATACTACATATTCGCTGCGTGGGATGGGCAAGAATCAGTATGGCGTCTCATCGTTGACGCAAGATCGCAGGTTGATAGACTCAGATGACAATTTGACAATAAGAGGGGCAGACTTTGGCGTGAGTGTGGGATATGCGAGTATGAGACTCGCTGAGGTAATGTCACATTACTGCTTGCGCGAGGGTAGGCATGCATGACTGCCACCTGATAGATGCAAGAGTAGCGGCACAACAGCTGTCATGAATGCTCGATATGGTTGATCTCACGATGGGCTGAGATCTCGATGGGGTTGATCACTCGGTAAGGTTGGCAGAAGTGGTTGCAAGCTGAAGTTGCTTTCCATGCACTATTTATGCACTCTAATTGTCTAGGAACTCAATATCTGAAAACAACAGCAGCAGCAGGACGGCAACCGCGAGAGCAATTTGTTCATTCATGTCACAGACAAGACACTCGGTAGAGTAGTGAGGGGTCAAAACAAACCTTCAATTCGGTCTATCCCGCAAGCCAGCGCCTACGTACACCAAGCTCAAGCTGCCGGACATGACTACTACGCATGAAACCGACACCCATATTCCCTCCCGAAGCCATCGACTACTTCCCAACCGACCCGTTCCCATGACCACCATAAGGCACTCCTTACTCATCACCAAACCCCGTTGTCCCCAAATCAAAGGTGAGCCAGCACGGCAGCGCCGCCAAAGAGCGCACCGACAGCGACCGCGGCAGTCGGCACGGCGGCGGCGTTGATCACGCTGGGACTCGCCGAGGTGGCGGAAGAGGTGGCCGACTCGATGGCCGAGTTGACGGAGCTGGTGACGCTGCCAATCTGAGAGGTGATGGAGGGGCGGCGGAGCCGGTGGCCGTCGAGAGGACAGACGAGAGGCTCGAGACGGCGCTGCTGGCATTGCTCGTGAGCGAGCTGCTGCGAGGCGGCGACCGAGTTTATGGACGACAGAACCGAGCTCAGGGAGCTTGAGAGGGAGGCGCTGTCGGTGGTGGATGTCGTTGTTGTGGTTTGAGCCTATTTGGGAGGAGGATTTGTCAGACTTCTGTTCCCGTCAACGAGCAAACGGAGCCGGGAACGAGGGCAGGTTTACCGAAGCCAACGCGGCAAAGGCAGTGAGGATAGCGGCGTAACGCATGTTGGAGACTTTGACGGCACTTTTGCGAGGAATTGGATGAGGTGCGAGAGTTGGAACAGAATTTCGTCGGATAAGAGCAGGGAAAGACATAAGACGGAGCTATGGCAGGGGAAACTCCTCTATATAGTGCCCGGGATTTTCATGATGCACAGTATGCACGTCTCAACAACGAGGTCGGGCATCTGTGCCCACTGGACTGTCAGCCTTCTGGTAAGTCAGGAGCCTGACCACAGCCCCGGAACGGAATGCGACCCACCTGGCAACCGGGACCTTTGAAGCAAAACACTGCCCGGCTCCCAGGACAGTGCGCGGGAGGCAAGGCAGAAGGTAGCGATGGATCCAAAACGCCAAAGTTCTCGAAACAACTTGGCTTACGTCTCGTGTCACAAGCGGCTTGCTGGAGCAAGCACAACTTGTCGTACCTTTAGGCTGCTGTGTAGCAATGGCATCACCGCGTGGAGCCATCCGGCTCGTCACTGTGGTGGTCGCGTATGGCACAGTGGAGAACTGCTCCCATCGGGAACTTCCGACTGCGCCGCGGCGAGCATGCATCGAGGGATGAGGCCCGGTCAAGTGGGCGTGTGGCACCCGTCGGTCGGCGGAGACGCACTGCCGGCAGCCGTTCAGCCGGATATTCTTCATGAGGCAGTTGGCTTTCTCCTGACACCCCTCCCGCCCACCGTTGCCTGGGTGGAGATGCATGGAACCGCAGTCGTTATGTATTTCACTGCTGCTAGCCACCGAGCTACTGCACGAAAGCGTGTCGTTCAAACCGTCGTGATGCCTCCTCATGACCCCTGCCAAGCCTGCCTTGGCCGCCTGCCACGCCGCTAGGCAGACAGGGGTCTCAACCTTATTCTGACCCCTCAGTCTGCCTTCCGAGGTCCGGTCCCGCTACCACCTGCACGTCATGTTGTGCCAGTGGCTTGATCAGCGGGGCGCTGCGGATCTGGCTCAATCTTCCATGATGTCATCGCAGAGCGGGCCAGACGGGAGGCCGGTCGCTCTGTTCCAAGCCGTTCCATTCCCGGGGCAATTGGTGTCTGCTTGGAAAGGTGCTGGTTCCAGCCCGGCCAATGCGCGAAGTCCGGAAACGAGCTGATCTCGGCATTCTGAAACACCGTCCGTCGTTTAATGATGCGATGAGGTCGATGTTGCTGGCGTTGAATGGTCAATCTCGGCAACGGAGCCTCACACACACGGTAGGGCGAGATGCCCTTCTTGAGCTCCGTCACGATCTCTACAGCATATTCGGGGCTGCTTGTGACAAAATCGTATCGCTTACTCTCTGTTGATTTGTACACCACCAGCTGGGATCGTGTCAGTAACCGGATTTGAACGCAGGAGGCCCGCCCCGTTCAGCCATACCTTGAAGTTGGTCGGGTGCTTGCGCGATACTTTGCACCCCACGACATTGCTGAAGTGGTACGTGGTAGACTTGCCATCCGCTTCCGCCAGCTTGCCTCCAGAGGCGGGCATAATGTGAATGTACTCGCCGTCAATGGCGAAGAGCTTCTCTGACAACAAGCGCATCGGCTGCTTCCGCCAGACTGTGTACTTCTTGTAGTTGGCGCTGTTTCCCAGCTCATCCTGCTTCAGCACCTCCTTGGCCAGCGGATGTGTCCCCATGAGCCTGGACTTCTTTCTGGTCCAGCTCGCATTGTCGCTGAAAAGAAGCGGCCTGGGCGAAGAGCTACTCAGCGATCCGGTCATGAGAGGCCCGTCTGTGGCAAAGCGACGCCTGTAGAGATCCAGGTCGGTGACATTGCCGAGCGAAGCAACAGTCCGGTCAAGCAATACCACCGCTCCCGAATGCGGAAGCTTTAGGACGTGGTTGGCTTTGTCCAGCTGCCGCTTCCTACAAGCAATGTCGAGGACCTCCGCTAGCCAAGTGTCGGTGCTCACGTCGAGCGTAATCATCTGTCCTGGAGCAACATCGGAAGAATGAATATGAATGCGTAAGAGCCTCTTCTCCCACGTGAGGGTAAGTTTGTCGGCTGGGCCAACTGAGGCATGTCAGCAAAGATGGTTGTATTCCCGCGGTACGCCGAGTTCAGGAGTGGATTCTCTCTAGGCTGAGATGGAGGAGCCATGCCGCCGTCCGCCGGCCGTGGAGTGTTTCGAGGTGTCGGGTCCGTATCGTCTTCTTCGGCCACCGCTTTCTGTTCGGGTTGCGGCGTGGTGCGTTGGTTCTCTTCGAATTGAGCGGTGAGGCCATCACCAATGCAAAATTGTCGTAGACTTTGGAGTTCGAGCGGGATCGACCGGCCTTGTTGTTTGCCGAGATGAACGTAAGGAGGGGCTTCTTGCGTTCAAGCGGTGGGAAGTCATCATCGACCTCGCCATCCTCCTCGACCATGCGCAGCATCCACCAGTTGACGTTCAGCTTGTCGCTGGGAAGTGTGGCTCCAACTCTCCTCATTGTAGCGCCAGAGACTGAGACCAATCAAGTCGACAACCGTCACAGCCCTATCTCCTCCCTCCCCTTGGTGGACTGTCCGCCGAATGAGAACTTCAAAGGGCTGCGAAGGCTTCTTGGAGAAGGGCGCATATATTCGGAGGGGTATGGGATTCGGGTCGCCCTGCCCTGAGAGCGAGGCGAAGCTATCAAACGGAAGGGCTGGTTTCGTCTTCTTCGCTTTCAGCGCAGCAGAGAGTAAGCTCTTGGGCTGTATCATGCTTAACGGCCGAATTGTGCTCATGGGTCGTGGAGGTGGCAGCTCTCCAACGGATATCTGCAGCGGAGCGGGCATCGCGGACTTGCGTATTGTGGATCTCCTCGTGAATTCGCGCGGGGGGGTGCCCACTACTTGGTCCCTCAATGATGCGTTCAGGGGGTTTTTGACAGCGTCCAAGATGGAGGCAGAGTCGATGCTCTCGATGAATGCGGACGACATGTCCGACGCATCCGAGTCGTCTTCCTCTTCTTCTTCAAGAAGGTCGCTCCCCTGGCGTTTGACGCCCTCGATAGGTTCAGTGTTCAGCCTGACCGACAATTTGCCAGCACGAGCGGCAGCTGCTCGTGCGGCTTCTCGATGGCGATGGAAGGCAGACGCGTCGAACTCATTGTCGGACGATACCTCGCTGCTCGTGACAGTATCACGCCGTATCCTCTCCTTCACCGTCTCGAGCGCAGACTGAGAACCCCTCCTCGCGGCCGGACGGGGTGATGAGAGAGTGGTCATCTGACGGAGATTGGACGACTGAAGCGGCGAAGACCCGGACCGGTTGCGTACTGGCATCTTGGCGAACTTGATCTGCTGGGCGGCGCGTTGATCGGGCTCGTCGTCGCTCTCCTCGCTGAGGTCACTGCTGTCCTCTTCCTCCATCTGCTCCCGTCGTCGGCGGCGCTTTGTTGCGATGCTGGGGCCCGCGGTATCAGTAACACTGTTCGGAAACAAGCCCGCCTCTTCCCCCTCATCTTCGAGGGTGAGCCCAGGACGCCGGGGGGCCTGGAAATACTCGGATGCAACTGCCGTGGGAATCGGAGGAGAGTGCGTCCGCTTGATGAGAGCCGGATTTGTCCGCCACCCCCGACAGAAGGGGGCCGAGTTGAGAAAACCCTCATTCAAGGTAAACAGGCGCTCCCCGACCCCATCGGCAATGTCGTTCAAATAGCTGGTCCGTAACTGGTACAAGACCAGGCTGGAGAGGGTCAGTACGGCGACCATGGATGCGAGGGAAGGATACATACTCCTCAAGTTGGATTACCGACATCCCCAGTGTCAATAATTTTGGCAATGGGAAGATCTGAGATGCCAGAGATGTTGCGAGGCCGTGGGCGTCCCGGAAGTTGAATGTGTGTTCAAGAGGGAGCAGCAGCACGTGGAATGAACCAACGGTGGGTCTCGGAAGATGAACCGAAAGGGAACCGGCCGTGGCTGTCCAAACAAAAGAGAAAGGGCAAACTTAATTCAACCACCGAAAAATCTCTAGAAAGTCATTCGCTCGGAGTGAGGCAACAACTGAGAAACGTGGAAAGAAGAAGGTACCTTGGCTCGGACAAGAGCAAAGCCAACCGAAGAGCGCGCTATGGAAGGCGATGTTGTTACAGGAGGAGGTGCGCCGGGGTCCAGTCTTGGCAGTGGAGTAGGATCCAATGTACTCGTACCTTTAGCCCAGAACCATGTCTACGATCCCCGACACAGAGAACAACTTTGGGAAAAGAAAGGGAAGAATGTGGATAAAGAGAAAACAAGTGCAGTAAACGCAGCCTCCAAAACAACCTATTTTAGAGACTTAACAGACAGTCCACACCTGCCGTGGAGCCAGGCGAGCGTACCTGAGATTGAGCATGGCGTATCGATAAGCTCACCCCATCACATTGCCCCATCTAGCCTATGTTGCTTGGGGAAGGCGAGCTTTTCATGAGGCAACCACCCTCAATGGTTAGATCCGTCGCAAACCACTTTTCTTCATTCCCGAAAACACAAACAAACGGCTGCAATCATGGGCTTAGTCGACTACTCCGATTCCGAATCTGAAAGCGAAACTGTGCAGCAGAAGCCAGCGTCGACTCCGTCCGCCCCTGCGCCACCGAAAAAGCCGTTCCAGAAGCTCCTCGATCGCTCCTCGGGCTCTGGCAAGATCGTCGTCAACCTTTCATCCGCGAGCGCAGCAGCCGACACAATCCCGAGGACGAACAACCGCCAGCGAAGCGGTGAAGACGGTCGGTGGAAGCAGGTTTAGCAGTCTTGGCTCATTCCTGCCGCCACCGAAGAAGACAGGCGCAGCCGCGCCGGCACCAGCGCCGAGAAAAACGGGCTCAGCACCCTCCTGGTGTACATTTGCGGACGGCCGCTGAGCCGGCATTTGTCAGGGGTGGCGGCGATGTCGATGGCATGGGAGATGGGATTGCGACGGGGCCGCCACGGCGATGAACTTCCTTCCGCCTAGTTCCAAGGGCCCGTCAATACCAGAAGGACAAAAGCCAGAGGAGGAGGTGAAGCTGGTCGGCAAGCCATTGATGTTCAAGCCGCTCTCGGTGGCAAGGAAGAAGGCACCAGCGAAGAACAAGAAGAAAGATCTCCCGACCGTCACAGCCAGCGCTGCGCCGAGCCCGCCCACACTCCGAAACGGCCCAATGACAACAGCTCCCGCGGCGGCGACGACCGCCGATCCACCCAAGAAGAAAATATCCCTCTTCTCCATGGGCGACGACGAGCCCGCCTCAACCGCCTCCACAACAGCCGCCCCAGCAGGCGCTTACGAACCCATCTTCACCGCGGCGCCCGAGCCTGCCTATGACGGTGACTACGACAATGAAGACGACGACGTAACCTCCGCCTACCCAACTTACCAACAACAACAACCACCCTCGCCACCTCCTCATCCTCCGCCCACGACGCAACCTTCTCCAACCTAGCCGACACGCCTCCCCGGCCGCGCGGCGTGAGCTCTTCGGGCGATCGGACCCGTCGGCGCTGATCCCGCCCAATGCCAAGGTGATAACGTTCGACATGGAGCGCGAGTACGCACACAATGAGGCGCTGCGAGCGTCTGGCGCGCAGCAGGCGTACAACCCGGTGCGGTCGATCGCACCCGGCAAGCACAGCCTGCGGCAGGTGGTCAACATGGCGCAGAGCAACCAGAGCGCGCTGGAGGAGAGCTTTGCGAGGGCCAAGAGCAACCAGAGGGATGCAGCTGGGAGGTATGGGTGGAAGTGAATGCAGTTATGGTGTTTGGATGCGGAGCTGATGGTAGGGAAAAGAAGAATGATACCCCCCAAATTGTTTCCGAGTTTGGTATTGCAGTTCCGTTGGCCGGGAACTGTGTTAGTTAGATACTATATGCATTAACCAGATGCAACGATCCGAAATATATACTGTCGAAGTCTCCAAGCCAGTCCCCGTTCGCTTCCCGAGCCCGTCTTCCCGACCCGACCCCCTAACTCCTCCCAAAACATGCACGACGACATACAGCAAATCAAAACCTCTCGACCCCCCCTCTTCCCCTTCCCGGACATCAACAAACCCCACTCGCCCCTCGTAATAGGCGAAATATCTTCATACCCGTTCGGCGTCATCGGCCCAATCCTTTCCTGTGGTGACTGCGGCGAGAGCGGCAACACCAGCCGGTCGTCGCCCGCCTCGCTCCAACCTGCTTGTTACCGCCACCATGAAGCATCTGGTCGATAGTCGACATGCCATTCCCGTTGCCTATTCCCCCCTGGACGCCAGTGCCAGTCCAGCGCGCGCTGGCAAAGGATTTTACGGCGCTTGTGGGGCGGGCGGTGTGATCTCCGTCTCCGTCTTCGTTTTCTTTTTCTTCTACCTTCTCCTTTCCCTCGTTTGCCGCCGCAAGTTTGGATGGTGACCGTCTTTGTTCCACACTGGTTGCGGTTGTGGTTGCGGTGGATCGTCTCTTGATCTCGGTGAGGGGTGTCTCGAACCGTGTCTGCAGCTTCAGAGCAAGGGCTCGGCCTGGAGGCGCTGGCCGCAGCTTGGGGGTTGAGCGGCGCATTTCTTCGAGGTCGGCTTCGTCGATCCTGAGCCAGGGTTTGGGTTGGGGCGATGCTGTCGTTGGTGGCGGCGGGGGAGGGGTTAACGACTTTGGAGGCGGCGAGGGTGCGGCCTTTGTTGTTGTGGGCGGTGCTGGTGTGGTTGGTTTTGTTACTGCTATTGCTTTCGGAGGATGAGATCGCAGCGGGTCGACCTTAATTGCCGATATCCGGTCGTGTATTTGGCAATACCAAGCTTCGATGTCGCTAATCTCTGAGTGATCGTCCATTTCGGTGCCGCTGCGGCTGTCAGTGAAGACAGCCTCTTTGTCAAGCGAGTCTGGAACGTCCACAACCGGGGTTACAGCTTGTGGTTCTGGGACATCTTGCTCGTTAGGAGCGTCGGGTTTTCTGTGTGGCAGCATAATACCCATCCTCTTCGGCCATGTCCGAACCGTCTCCCTGAACACCGGTTGCTTGCAGTGAGTGGCCAGGCCGGATCTGGATCGACGTCATTCACCAAGCCATCCTCTTCCTCAATCCCTCCATATGCCCGCCGATACATACGGCAGACCTCGACGAGAGCGTCGTCATTGATGGGATCCAGCCAGCGGTAGGCGCTGAGAAGAGTGCTCTTAAGCAGTGGGCGGCGGCAGTTGGCGAGAAACAGGCGGCGGAGCTCGTCGACGGCATCTTCGAGTCGAGAAATCTCCTTGGAGCGTGCGTACGCTTGCAAAGATGTGCGGAACGTGTACAGATGGTCAAGAGAGAGGAGGGTCAGGCGCTCCGAGGAGAAGAGCCTTTCATTTTGCTTCGTTGATTTCACCACCAGATCGACGGGAAGATTCAGTGTAGAGGGGGAGACAGGCCCGGGGAGCCAGCTGGGACTGTTGATGAGTTAGAAATTGGCAGCTTTCCACAGGGGCGTCAAAAGGACTGCACATACTCGAGGTCGAATTTCTTCCTCGCCCTCTCAAACGCTTGCGAGATGAGTTTTTCTTCTCGAGGGCTCAAGGGGTGGGCGAACGCGAGCTTCGCGCCGAACTGGGTCAGGTTCTCCGGTTCGAATTTCGAGACGGTACTGTTTGCTTCCATTCCTGAAAACGAGGACACGACGGTGAAGGGAGTTGCTGGTGTTTTAGGGACGCTCGCCCATGCAATAGGATCCGCTGGCGACTGTTGCTGGTGGCTAAAAGTCGAATCGACCGCCGAGGGGAGTGTCGATGCGGAAACCATCGAGCTCTCGCTGAAAGCTGGTGAGGTAACGCCGTAACGGAGCTCGTCCCAGTGGACGTGTAGTATCCTCTCGCGTATTTGGCCGTCTCCAGAGCTTGAACGGACGAGCTGTTTGAGGACCTCTATCTTTGAGTGGGCGGTCTTTTTGGATGCGTGGATGGCAGAGACAGGGGGTAATAGAGAGCGATATGTCGGAGACGAAGAGATGGGCGAAGCGGGCAACTGGTAGTCCTTACGGACAACTAAAAGGCTGATATGTGCCCCCTTCTTCCCGAGCCGCTTGGAGGCGTATTCCAGCGCTTCATTGACTTGACTCGGCAGGTGATGGCCATCGGCAACGAACCCTCCAGATTCGAGGGGAGAAGAGATGCGGGCCTTGAGCCCTTGAGTGGAAGACATGGTGCCGACTACCCACAGAAAGAAGGACAAGACCAAGAGCTCAGCCAGGGTGGAGGCTTTATGAAGTCAAGTCAACCTTGTGGCTCAGACATCGAAAAGGAAAGTCTGCCTCGAAGGTCGGAGCAGTTGGCCGGTTGTGGCGGACGACGTCAAAGCCTCAGGCGTAGTCCTTCGACAACAGCATAGGCAACCAGGACACAAACATGCCCGAGTATTAATGACGCCTCGCGCATCCCGTCTCAGATCTTGCATCTGAAGCCTTGTTTCAGACTTGATCCGGTGTCTGCAAACAATGTTTCCAAAGAAAGCCTGAAACAACCAGAATCTGCAATGAACGAAGAATATGGCATCAGCCAAAGGCTTGATAAAAAGTTAAAAAAAGACCGGCGGCTACCTCCCGTGATGAATCGACAAGACAACGGAACAAGTCCACCATTAACAGTGTCTTGTGGTCCAAGCATCAGCTCGGCAGGGGCCGAGAGTTTCCAAAATAAACGTGACGCGACATGGACTTCTCCCCGCTCCGGGATCCGGGTGCTATGCGGGTACTGCGTCCGCAGAGAGCCCGTGAGTGATGAGGCGGTCATGTCATGCAAGCAGTGTGATATGTGATGAAGATCCCAGGAAAGGAAAGAAGAGCCTCTGTGCGGACATTGCACCAAGCAGGGTAGGTCGGCAAGGCGACGCCTCTGGATGGGCGACCAGCCGACTGACCCCGCATTTTTTTTGGTAAAGAAAACCCAGTTGAAGATAAAAAAAAGAGTTATGGACTTGTCAAAAGTGTCAAGCATTGAGCACAAGTCCGCATCAGCCGAGACTCAACCAGACTGGATTTATGTCCTTTAGACATACTCTAGCAAAAGCAATGATGAAAGAGACTTGGGCAGGCAAAGATATTTTGGCTTGATCGGAACAGAAAATGGAGTCACAAGGTCGCCCGGGTAGGCGCCCACACTCCAGTCAAGGTGGAGATTACCGTTAAGTTATTTTGGGACCCACTCATCCAATGGCCATTCACCTGTGGGGTAGCCATGGCGCGCATAGGCCACATGCACAACCCATATGGGTCACAGCTTGGTCCCGCGGATCCGGGACCGGGCGGCTAACTTGCCCCACCAAGCAGCCAACGGAACATTGACACCGGATTGGAGCTCAAAACAGCTGTTGGGGACGAGATTGGCGAACTGCAGCTCCAGATCTCTCAGAGCAGCCACTCTCCGCAATAGACTCGCCCGAAATCTAAGTTTAGAACTGGCGTCAACCCATGTCTTTGAAATGTATGAATTGACCAGAAGGGGCAACGGTTCGAGCAACAAAGTCAGGCATGCGTCATTGTTGTTTGGCGTCTGTTTTCAACAGCATCTGTTGATGCCCCTTGGTGACCCGACCAGGCAGTCCTTGTGCAACATTCACTTCCGCTGCCCATGACCTCCAACCCCGAGTCCACTCAAATGTAGCAACTGAAAGTGTCATATTGTTATGACTCGATGCTCCTATGTAGACCTCCCGACTCCCCATGTGTCCCAAGGTCCCGGACGCGGTAGCCTCCAAGAAAAATGCCAACCCCAGGAAGAAACCGAAAAAGCAACACAACCCAGTATCGGCCAGCCATGCCTTCATGTCTAGCAACCGGCCATCTACGTAAAGCCTCCCAAGTGGTGCAATCTACGGAATACTCAGTTGACCGCCCAACCCGCCCTGGCCAAAACCCGGCCAGAGAAAAAAACCGTGCCTCTATTCCCAAATTCCCCGCGCTGTCCCTGAGAAAATGAGCAAATCTCTGTTCGCAGGGCCTGACATCAAAAAATAGTGGATCATCAATGTCCCATAGTCAGTACCTTGTTTTCCTTTCCCGACGCCGTCGCTTCCAGGCAAATGACGATTTCCATGCCATGCTGTATGTGTGCACCCTGCGAGCCCAGTTGGCGCCGTGGCTGCCCTTTTGCCATTCCCGTGGATCCATGGTACCACGACGCCTAAAGGCAATCCAACAAATCCACCGTTTTCTCGAATCAGCGACGAAACGTGCGAGTCGGGAAACCCGCCGCAGGTCTCCTCACCCTTGCAATTCCGCCGCGTTGACGTCCGCGAACCCATCCATTCGCCCTGAGCACACCGATGAATTCTCCCAGTCTGCAGAGGACGCGTTCATCAGCCGATCGTGCCGCACGACGCAATACTCGAGTCGTCGCCAGAGTACATACCGGAGCCGTCTTCCTCCAGGTCATCGGGCACAATGAGGCTGGTGAGTTGCTCCAGGACACCTATCTAGCTGTTAATGCTTCTTTCTGAGCCAAAGGTAGCGGGGTAGACAGGTACTTACTTTGACTGAGTTCCACGAAGCTCGCGGCCTCTTCGTCTTCCGCTGGCTCTCTCAAGTTAAAGTACCGGGCGCACAGCTTGATCACTCGCTGCAGCCCAGCGACAGTACGCTCCGCCACTTCAACGTTACGTAGGACGTACATATCGCGTAGGTACCAGAGGCACTTGAATCCCAGGGCCCTGGCTGTCAGCCTCATCTTCTCATTCAATTCTCGCTCCTCGCTCGCCGGTTCGTCGCTGCTGGCGGCCGGTAGGTGCGAAAATCGAAGATGTTTTCCTGTAAGAAGACCTCTGTCTCGTGTACGATGGAATTGTCGAAGTAGCCCAGGAGGCCCGGCGCCCATTCAGGTATATTGTCGAGACCAGCCAGGAGGATCTGGCGTGGCGATTCTCCGACCCGTGTTGAGGCCGATCAAAGACCTCCTGTTGAAAGTCCAGGAACGCCTTCCCCTCTGGATTCTGCAAGTTCATGCACTGCTGCGATACATGCTTGATCAGATCGCGAATCAGCCCTGCGTCACTCGCCCAGAGACAAAACGCCCTGGAGGCTGCATGGAGGTAGGGGTTGACATTGTGGGCCGCTAACTGGCCGGTGATCCTGTGGACGAGAGTGTGGAAGATTCGGTTCTCCATGCTGCGGCTCTGCCTAATCAGGTGGGAAATGATCGCGGTCGTTGCGGCCGGATTCTGGGCAATTGAGATGAGCCTGTCCACAAAGATGTTCACTGGAAGACTGCGGGGACCCATCTGATGGATAATCTCGGCTTCTGTTTTCGTCAAGTCAAATGGTTGGTCCAGGTCCATACCGGGCTTGAGCCGCTCCCCGGCACAGGAGATCCCCGTAGGATGCCCGATCGAGGTGTACCTAAATCGAATGTTGAGGAGCAGCTTCTGCAGAAGTGCGATGATCGTGTCGTACGACGGGGCGCGATTCGGTGTTCTCCTTGAGACCAGGGCGGCCATTTTCACAAACTGATGTGGAAGAAGGCCTTCTGAATTGGTGTCCGCCTCACCATCCACAGAAGCCACTTCAAGAAGTTGGGGTGTGCCAGGAAAGCTGCCAGTTCTTGACGGCCCAACTTGACGAAGGACAGCATGAAACCAAACACTTCATGCCACGATCGCAAGGCTATGTGAAAGCTCGACCACACCAGCTCAATCATGTGCACCATCGATGTGATGATCTTAGGGGGCGGCGCACGTCCGAGGTTGTTGAAGTCTTCTTCATCGGACTCTTCCGGAAACCCATCCTCTTCAGGGAACGGGATGAGGCCATACTCGTGTGGCATTTGTGCTCTAAGGACTCCAAGAACCTGGATCATCAGATCGGCCGTCGCTTGTCGAATGTCCTCATCCACGTTCTTCTGCAGCAGCCATCGGAAAGCAATAGGATACTCGAGGAAGTACTGGCAGATGGCAGCGTTGCAGCGGGTGCAATCCTCGGATTTAGCCTTGATCCGGCTAAGAAGTTTGGAGAAGTCGGGAGCGTCCTTCGCCCGGGAGGCAACCTGGTCAAGGTGGCTGAGAGCCATTGCGATGGGCGCAGTCGTCCATGGCATGCCCAGGCGAGCATCCGCCCGAATGCAAGCCTCTCACGTGGGAAAGAGCCAGGCAGACGAACTGGATGTGGGATGGATCGAACAGGCAGTGCCTCCGGGTGAGAAGGGCATTTTCCTCACGGATCGCCTCGTAGATTTCTTCCGGCATGTGGACGCCAAGTGGAACGGAGGACCCAGGCTGTTGAAGCATCGCCTGGTTCCTGGCGATGGAGGACGACCTTTGATAGAACAGCATGTAGGCACTATACTGTTTGTCGAAAACAACACCGTTAGGTGGGAAGTCCCCCTGGCTGTCTGGGCCACCAAAGCATGAGGCCGCCATCGAAGCCGGATCCCATGTGCTCACTGTCTCATCGTTGAACTCAATCCACGTCGGTCTGTCGCAGGTCGTCGGCCGCTCCCGGATGTATGAGTAGTAGTGTCCTGATTCGGCTGTTCCACTGTGGACGAGGACCCCAACAAGCTCAAAGATGTCCTCCTTCCGCTCCTCCGAAGGGTTATTCAAATGATCGAAGGTGTACGGCCGCATGTCGACTCTGGTAGGGAACGAGAAGTAGTCGTTGATTTTGCTCCGCTGCATCGTCCTGAGATTGAAATCGAAGCGTTTGAGGTGGAAGATGAGATTGTCCGGGATGTCTTTGAGAGAGGCCCTGGTCCTTCGTCAGCAACACAGAAAAGGAACGGGGAACGCCGTCTGACGAACCTCTTGACGGCATCGACATGGCGATCGCAAGTCGAGCACTTGTACTTGTTGTCTGCTTTTTATGAGTAATCAATGCAATAAAAACCCCCGAATGAAAAGAAGAAGGGAACACCGTACCGCCTTCCATGATCTCGCCATCGACGTAGGCAAGCAGGCTTTCCTGGAGCGAGCTTTTCCCTTGATATCGCATTGAATTGCCGAAAAAGGCTCAAACCTCTCAGAGACGTGATCGCATTCCTGAGAGCGGACCTGTTGGACCAATTGGCCGCCGTAAAAGGAACGGAATCGATTCTTTTCCTCGTTGTTCAAGAATTGGCCCTCCCAACGGTCAAAGAGCAAGTTGTAGAACTCATCCACGTCCATCTGTATCACAACGTCGATCGGCGCGTCTTCGTATGTCTTGATGCTCGCAACGCAATCCTCAGGGTTGATGAAAGGCCGTATGCTGTTCTGCAGGAACCCAAACAGCTTCTGAGTCTGGTACAACAGACCCTGATCAAAACGCCCGTCCCGTACCGTGGCCGAGAGCATGAACTGACGGAAGTCGACGTTCATGAAGAGCTGGGTGAGAAGAGAGTTGAAGTAGCAGGTATTGGAAAGGTTCCGGAGGCCACTGTATCCAAAGGGCGTCCTGATGGCTTTCTCCTCTCGAACTGTTGAGGTAAGTCATATGCATAGAATTCCTATAGAAAGTGTTAGCCGGGCGTTAGCTGCCACATCACCTGAGAGTATGACTTACCATCTTGACTTGAGAAGACTGGTGCCAACTCGTAGAGGTCGTCGAGAAGCCACCGGAACTGTGTTGGATCATCCTTCACCAAAGTGAAGATAATTTCCAAGAGCCAGCCCCGTGTTTGGACGCAAGTGATTGGTCGAGTGAACTCGAAGTCTCCCACCCCGTCCTTGCGGCGCTGGAAAAGGTGTTTCCAGAATATCCTTCTCGCAACGCCCCTGCGAGATGGTTAGCATCTTGCGGCAAAGCGTGGTACATCTGACATATGTACTGACCTCTCCGGAAGGATCTCCCCTTTGTTGACTGATCCGCCACTTGGACACACAACCATATGGAGAAGCCGAATGAGACCAGCGGCAAACCATGTCAACATTGTCAGGCCTGGTTGGATCCTGAGACGCAGAGTTAGGGCCGCCAACAAGCAGGGATTTGCCTTTTCGACTGTACCTCGGAAGTCGTATAGCCCGAAGAAGGTCGAACCAGTCCTTCGCGAGCTGCTTCAGGTCGAGTGTCTCAGGTTGCGCGTGTTGGAGGGTTCGGAACATGTCAAGACCCAAATCGAGGACATCTACCGCGTTCTCGGGGCCGGCAATCGCTGGCTTGATGAGCCGCGAAATCAACGGCCAAAAGAAGCTTCTGAAGGTTGCAGTTGTAGTGGTGGCCTTCTGGGGACTTTTTCAACAAATATGCGTTAGAACAGAACGTAGCCAAACGCGACAGGGCGATCATACCTTTCGCTGTCCTTGACTGTGCCTGTCTTCTGCGCGATAAGATGTGCAGTTGTTCGTCTAACGGGCTGCGGGGCACTGAGCAAGAGGTGCCCAAACAGGGGTGCGACTTCTTCATGAACGCAGAACGCGGACATAAAGACGTCGCTCATCGAGCAACACTCGAATATGGCCAGGAGGCATAGAGGCACATGCTTGGTAGCGCTTTGCGGAGTGTTCGCCGAGACCGCCACGGAGAGAATGGACAGAAGGCGATCAAGCAACGACGCATCGAGAAACTGGGCTACTGAGCCGCCGAGCTCGGGTTCTGATCATTGACGTGTCAGGAGAGGAGCGGAGCAACGGAGACTCGATTGGGGGGCGGGGGAGGTTAAAGTACCTTTGAGGAGAAAACCGAATAGCTCCACGAGAGCAGAGCTAAGCTCCATTTGCACCTCGCGGTTTGGGCACTTCAGGGCAACCATAGGGTCCAGAATTGCGGCCACGACGAGCGACAGAGCCCGAAGCGATGACCCTGAACGTCGGCTAGAATGACCCTTCGTCTCCCAATCCTGCCCGTCCCGGCGAGCGCCCGCCGCTCGTAGCTGCCAAGAACCGAGATACTCGCGCAGAACGTGGATCGCGTAGAGCGACTTGTATGGTTGGCCGAGAGGGAACATGTCCACATATGAGAGCGATGCATCATCAATTGCTTTGATGACCTTTTCGTTTGCGGGGAGCTTTACCAGGAAGTAGTAAATCTATGCAAAATGCCATGGTTAGCGCTCGTACTCCAAAACCAAGCATCAAGGATACCACCCACCTCGCGGGCCAGCTGTTCTTCCATGGACAGATATTCCCACAACTCGTCAAAGTGACGAAGAATCTCGACGTCCACCAGAGAAGCGCCTTGTCTGTCTTGCGTTTCCTCGGATTCCTTTTTGACAAGAATGATGCCATTGTGGATCTGGAGGTCCTCGAGAGACTTGCAGATGTCGCTTTCCTGTGGAACAAAGGGCTTGCCACGGTAATAGATCCGATAACTCTCAAAGCCTGTGGCGTCCCGCAGACTAGCAAGCAAGGAGGCAGCTGTGTTGCGTTTTCCAATATTCAAGGGCATGACCGTGGTCTGCCTGTCACCGTCGAATGACTGGTACTTCAACTCCGCCGGCTCGCCTTCAACATCCTCTGGAGGCTCCAGAATCAGAGACCGCATGTCTGGCGGGGAGAACTCCGGCCGACTCTGGTAAATCTGGTGGAATTCTCTCAGTATTCCCAAGGAGCGGTTGAACAGGAGCACTTGCTCCTGGATCTGCTCATCGGTGGCCACTAGAACCATGGATTCGTCCCTACGATCGACAGGTCCGTCATCAAAGGCTCTCAACTTTGAGGCCGCCATGGAGAGCTGGGAAAGGCACCGGCCGACAAGAGCCAAATGTATCTTCCTAGCCCGATGGTGCGAGCACGACTGGATGGTTTTGCTTCGGATATAGACGTCGTTGACCAATGTTTGAATCGCCTGTTTCTCGACTGTGCCCGTCGGTGCGCTCAAAGACATCCGCCACAACAGCTCGATCCCGGCATAGTTGGGATTGGTGTCGTCATCGAGGACAATGCTCGTGGGCGTGGTTACCAGCGGGATCACGCCCTCACGGACAAAATGGAGGGCCCCTTGACAGAAGAACTTCGGATCAAGAGTGTGAAGATAGTGGGCGAAGCAGATCGATGTGAAAGGATTTTTGCCCTGGTTCTCGCGCATCGCGGCGGTCAGGATCTTCCATGCGACATCCCGGTCCTCCTGGCAAGCCGCCCCGGAGCCAACGAGTAGGTTCCAGAGTTTTGGCCCGAGAGCTTTTGTGATTGATCGTGGTTCGTGGGATATCACGGACTGAAGAAGATCCCTACGCGGTGTATTGCGGGGCCCACTGATGACAGCCGGGAAGCCTGCAGCCCTCGCAGATAGGATGGCAGACTCAAGCTCCTCGATCAAGAGGCGAATCAAGTCGTGGTCGGAAGCCAATACGCGAAGATCCGCGAGGAGATGGCGACCGCGAAGGGTCATGCCAAGGACCCAGAGGCTCCCTATCGCTGACGTAGGCCGTTGGGCAATATCCGCTATAGAGTCGCGGTAAATGTTCCAACGGCCCTCCGGGCCAGGCCCGTATGTCAGAATGGTATCGAGCTTCTGGACAGCAAACTGCTGGAGGTCCGGGTATGCGACGGGTGATTGCGACGCTAAGCCAGAGGACTGGGGATCAGCCGTATGCAGAGCTCAAAGGGGGCAAAGTTTGTGGAAAGGCTTTCAGGGTATTTCGTGAGAACCTGCTTGAACACCAGGTCGCAGAAATCTCGCATTGTCGAGCCGAAGGCCTCGACGGGCACGGTGTTCAGCTTCTCGAAGAAGTAGAGCAAGTCATCGGCCGAGAAGAGACGGTAATGCGACTGGTCATGCGAATGAGCGCATCTGATACCCGAGGATTGAGCGTCGACGTGACAGTCTGCCAAAGGGTGTCCGTGTGCGCATGAGTGTACGTCTTGGAGGCCACCAAAAAACCGATAATGTTGCTGCTCTCGAGGGTGATCTCCGGATGGCACGTCGGCCCCAGAATATAATTGACCAGACCCGTAGAGACGAGGATGTCGGAAAGATATTGCAGCATGGCCACACCAGGCGCGTCGCCAGGCGGATCGAACTTTCCATAGAAGGCCACCAGGTCGCTGCACATGTTACTCACGGCCATGACGCGGAGCTGCATCTGCCCAGACTTGATGAGCCTGGCAAACTGACTGAACTTCCAGTGGTGGGCAACAGCCTCCGGAACGTGGTGCTGAGCGATGAGCGGGTGACCTGTGAGGTGCTCATTGATTGTGCTTTGGGGGACGATGTCACTCGTAGAGAGGCACGTCTCGTAGATCTCCGTCAGTCCCTCGATGAGGGATGCCGCACCGTCAGACGAGAGTTGATTGAGGTTCCTGTCGAACATGGCCGACAACGTGGCCGACACGGTCGAGAAGAGTGAATAAAACCTGGCAATTGTCTGCTTGGCACGCTCAGCCAGCTGTGGACTGGCATAATGTTCCTGCGGAAATGAAGCTTCAGGAGGTTTCCTGCCATTAGGCAAATGCTCCCGAGGTGCTCGGAAACCAGCCTGGGGAATTGCGACACAAACGCAAGCTTAGCCGTGGCCAGCTGCTCGAGGTGCGTCAGCGAGCCGCCCGGAACCCCTACGAAAACCTGGAATGCGTTGAGCATAGCGGTCATCTCAGACGAGTAGTTCCAGTCCTCGTTCCCGATACGCAGCGGCAAATGCAATGAGACCTCTTCTCGGCGAGTCAGCGCGCAGAGAGCCTGCAGGTACAGCGGCGAGGCAAGGTTCAGCACGTGGGGCTGTTCGGAGAAACTGGGGTTCTCCAGCGTCCTGACGTCGAACTCGACCCAAAAGGCAGTCAACCTGGCAAATGACCGAAAGAAACCGAAGATTTGGTGGAGTATGTCCCTCGATCGGGCGTAGCTATTCCTACTTGTTCGACTCAGTATCGTCGTAACTCAGGAATCAGGCTGCCAGACTCACCCGCGGCTGACCATGGAGAAGACCAACGATGGTATCGACTGCCACATTTCAGGATCCCTGAAGTAATACTCGTGAATCGTAGCGGGAGAAGCTGTGCAAGCGTAGTCCAGAAACTTCTCTATCCACTCCATGAATGTGCGAGAGACTTGCTCATCTGGGATTGCGTTAGTGATTTGCCGTCAGCGGGGCTAACGGAGCATGGACAAAGCGGACTTACGAGTGGGAAAGTACTGAAACAACCTGACCACCGTCTCCATGTATGGCTCGGGAGTTTCATGGAATGGGAATGTGAGTGTTGGGTCATAGACCATAGCCCTTCCGGACTCGTCCAACATGGTGATCGGCTCGTCGTCCTCCTCATACTCGGCGTCGTCGTCTGCGCTCACCGAGATGATCTCTATCGGGGGGCTCCCGCTCTCCGAGTCCGACGACAACACGATGTCATCCACCGTGTTATCGGTTACAATAGCAGCTTCGGGTTCCTCCATACTGGCCTTAACATCGTCGGTTGGGGACGTGGAAGGCGGGGAAGTTGCCTGCGCCGAGGACGACGGGGGCGACGAGGGCATTGTTTTTTGAGACCGCCGTACATTTATGGGGACGGGAATTGAACGGGGATCCGAGGAAGGGTCATTGTCAGGGTCCTGCCGGTCGGGAGTGGTGGGAACGGCCGGGTCCGAGTCGATCTTCATGGCAGAATCAGTCCTCAACTGGGGCGCCGACCTGCCCGTGGGAGACAGCTTTGGCGAAGGACTGGACGTCTCGGCCGACCGGCTTCGGGGCTCGCTGGTCAAGGATGTTCGTCGCCGCTTCCTGGACGTCAGATCGCTGTCGTCGAAAGGATTTGGGCGTGTTGAGCAAGGCTCAGAGGAGACGGCACGTTCTCTCGACGGGTCGGCTGCCGGAGCTTGAGCCATCGGTGTTGTGCGAGAGAGAGTCGTCGAAAGGCGGCTGTGGCTCCGCAGACGGGTGAGCACCGCTCGGGGCAGCTCGGTGGCAGCTTCTTGAAATCGCAGTGGTTAGCATGTGGTTGTGGTGTTTTGTGATAGTGCATGCGGAATGTCCAATAAGGTGGGGGATGGTAGGCAAGCGCCTAGGCAGGCGGCAGCTCAGATGGGTCCGGCTTTTGGAGAGCTCAGATCCCAGGCTGCCCGCCAAGTGGAGCACGATCGTGATGAAAGAGAGCCGACGATTGCAGAACAGCAGGACAAAGAGGCTTGGCTTATTGGAAAAAGGAAAAAAAAGCGGAAACCAAGGCAGGCCCACCTACCGTCTTGCTGCTTGATCGTTCTCTTGCTTCTTTCTCTTCCCAGCCCTCGAGGCAGGGGAGCCCGAGGTAGGGTAGGTAGCTCGAAGTTGGGGTTTGGGGTACCTAAGGCGGGAAGGTCGAAGCATGTGGGGAGTGGAGAGTGTGATCGGTTGGCGGTATCAAACACTGATGTAAGTGGTATCAGTGGAAAGAAGGCAGCCCGCTATCTCGAAGAAAGGAAAGTGACTTGAAACAGCCCAGAGACAGCGCATGCAACTCAGAAAGAATGCCGAGTGCAGGAACTACCTTGAGGGAACAGGCACATACCTGAGGATGCTGGCAAGAGCAGTACCCATGGTAATATATGCAAGCCGGTGACAGAAAAGTTCTTGTCAACTGAATGCTTCGTCAAGGACCTCAAGGCTGAGGAAACCGCCTAGAACTGAGCTTGGACGCAATCTTCAGTCCCCCCCACTTTGTGGAATTATTTTTGATGACGGATGTGAAGCAACGACCGACGTGATTGCGATCAAGCCGCCTGGTGGGAGGGGCGTGGAGATACTGTTCCTGGTGCGGGGAAGGGGTGGATCAAGAGCGCAAGGCTGACACACAGTGTACACGGTGGGCGGTTATTCTGTAAGCTCAAACCCATGGATCACACACGGCAGGTGGCAGAACAGGTTTGCCAACCGTCCCCACTGCCAAGCAATTTCTTTGGCTTTGGTTCTTGACTTTGGCTCTTGACTTTGGCCAACTATCAGAATATCAGGCCGATTCAGCGGAAACCTAAACAGAGCCAACTCCCCGCATTGCCTTAGCTGTCAGCCAAGAGAGCGGGTCATCATTTACTGTGGGCAGCTTAGCACGACCGCCCGGAAGGGACTGCCAACTCGCGATCTCTAGGCCCGGGGATCTCGGACTCAACCGATAACCCAACACCTCAGCCCAGCGTTGGCTGCCCTGCCTTTGTGTCTTGACTCGTCGGGGCGAGCAGCAACTCAAGTCTTTGAAGGAGTCTTGCCCCTCAAGTATCGAACCCAAAGCTGGGCCACGTCAAAATTTCCACAGAGCAAGTCAGAGAGGTTTGGCTGTGTCGCCCGAGGTCTTCCCAGTCAACACGTCACCCGCAATGGAACGCAAAAGGATTGTCCATACGCTCGACACGCCGTATTCCGCCGTTGAATGGTTAGCAACTTTGCCCAGATCCTCGCTCCCTAGTTGTTCCGCTTGCTGACGAGGCATCAAGGCCGCAGATCAGCCAGGACGACCAGGATGCCATGCTTGAGCTCCTATGCCAGTACGTCCAGCCAAAGCCCATCTTCAGCTATGAAATCTACATTTATTAACACCGAAGTACAGTCTCCTGGCACCACTCGGGAACCATCGAAGGTCTTTCCTCACGCCGTCAAAGGGGAAGCGGAAACGGACCAAGATGGGTGCAACCCCAGAGGGTTCTGCAGGAACTGACACCGCCCCTCCCGCACCAGAGCTAGCAGCGCATGTCGATATCGGCCTTTCCAGAATTTCTAGGAGGTTGCAGGTCATGTTCTGGCAAGGACGACGCGAGATTTTCATCATCAGATGCATCATCCAGACCCCAAGACGCGGCCTATGACACCCAGTTCAAACCCTACAGCGTCATCTTTGTAGCCCGTTCCGGTCAGTCCTCGGCCTTCCACTGTCATTTCCCGCAGATGGTAGCCTGGCTGCACAGTCGCAATCGGCTGACAAGGCTGTTCGGCTTGTCGGGCTTTCCAAGGCATGCGAGGACCGCCTGAGCCAGGCTCTCGGTATCCCGCGCGTCTCCAGCATTGCGTTGTATGAGAATACTCCCCAGGCCAAAGGGCTGATCGACTTTGTCCGCGAACGTGTGGCCCCGATTGAGGTTCCGTGGCTCGCGGAAGCTCGGTCTGCCAAATTCCTCGAGACCAAGATCGCGGCTATTCCCACCAAGATCGGGTCCAAGAAGGTCAAGCCTTCTTGATCGTAGCATGATCAGAGCTTACGCTGTTACGATACGACTGCCGACACCGTCATTTGGAATGCAGGTCCATCTGCTCGGTGCGCTGTTAGGGGGAGGAGGTGTTGGTTTCGGTTCACTCCGGCGTCCCGCAGAAGGTGACTTGCAGTTAGGTCTCACGGATGCGACTCTTTGCGGTTGCTGCCAAAGAAGTCCTGACTAAGTTTTGCGCCAATTCTCCATGCATACCCGCTGTTGACCATGGTGTATTGGTTGACGGGAGTGATGGCCAAGTCTCCCATGGGCTCCGTCTGGACTTGAACCTTTGTTCCTCTGGGTTTGGAGTTCGGTAACTCTGCCGGGGAGATATGCCCCTGTATTGTCTCCACATCCACCTGAACGGCCTTCATATTCACCTGGGCCGTTACCCTCTGTCTCCTCATCGCAACAGCGCGACTCACGAGCAGCTCGCGGCCTGGTACTTGATTGACAACAGGTGCCAAAGGCATGAAAGAGGAGAAGGCTGACGTCTTTGAAACCCGGGTACCGATCCAAGGTGGGGTGGGCAAATTATGTGGACAACGAGGCTGAACTGCGACTCGAGAGCTACCATAGACGAAGAACAAAATGACAGCGCAAGCTCCTGACTACCTCCAGTATGCGAGGTCGAACGGGAGACTCATCATGGCTCAGAAGAAGAGAAGCGACGGAGTTACTGCTGCCCCAAATCCACATGCCCAGGATGTCAATGTAATACGTGCCGCTTAGACCCTAACTCCAGACCTTGGTTTACAGCGACTTGCTTTCCGCAATCCTACACAATCTCAGCACGCTAAGACAACCCATCACCCCTGACCACACCCTCGCTCATTCAAAACCGACTAATGCCCTCCCGAAAATCCACGAAATCATCCAATAAATCGGCACCAGTATCTTATTCCTGACAGACATACTCTTGGTCAAATACGCGCCCTCCAAACGACCCACGCTGCCCACCCCTTCAACTCGTCTGCCTGGCTCTGGTGAATCGCCTTCCAACTGCCCAGGTACGTCAACGTGCCCCAGTTGCGGAACTTGAAGGGCTTGTCGCCCACGCCCTTCGCCCCGCCCTTGTTGAGCTGCTTTGCCAGGAACGACGCCTGCTGAGAGGCGACCTGCGCCGTCTTGGGCAGCGTCGGCTCGTTCTCCATGATGGCGCAGTCGCCGATGACATAGACGTCTTCGAGGAAGCCCGGTTTGGAGTCTTCCTCGCTGCTGGCGGTGCGCGCACGCAGGTGGGCATCGGTGACGAGGCCGCCGGTTCGCGCGTCCCGGAGGAGGTGGCGGGTGGAGGAGACGCTGGAGGGGGGGTTCGCGCCGGGCGAGGCGAGCTTTTGCCGCGAGCTTGGCGATCAGCGGGTTCGCCATGAGGCCGGTGCTCCATACGACGAGGCCCGCGCCAACTTCCTCGTCGCCGTACGTACTCTTTGATCTTGATCTTGAGCGCGCCGTGGCGCCGGCCGAACTCTCCCTCTGCGAGACGGAGGCGCTGCAGGTGGTGTTGTGTCTTGACGCTGATGTTTTGTCGGGAGAAGGTGTCCATGGCGTACTTGGCCAGCGCTTGGTCGAACATCGGGAGGACTTTGGGCGCGACGTCGTAGACGGTGATGCTGACCAGGGGGATCAGATCAGGGTAGATGGGGGCGAGGTCATCGCGGATGAGGTCGTGCAACTCCGCGGCGAACTCGATGCCCGTGGGCCCGCCGCCGACGATGGCGAAGTGCAGGAGCTGTCGCTTGTCGGCATCGGTGAGGTGGTCGGATCCGCGCGGGTAGGAACATTGCTCGAAGAGGGAGAGGACACGCAGGCGAATGCGCCGGGCGTCGCCGATGTCTCGAAGGAAGTGGGCATGTTCGCGGACGCCCTCGATGCCGAAGGTTTGGCTGTAAGCACCGCAGGCAATAACGAGCTTGTCGTAGGCGATGTCGATAAGATCGCCTTTAGCTTTCTTGACCGGCGTCACAGCTTTCTCGTGCCCGCTTGTTTCTGATGGTGGAGGGAAAGGGGGAGGCACGACAGTCTTGCTCGCAGCTTCCTCGGCAGCATTTGTCTCAACGCGGATGATCTTGCGGTCAAAGTCGATGTCGTCGGCCCAGCCCTGGTAAAACCCGATCTTGCCAGGCAGCCGACGAACCGGTTCTAAGATGGTACGGAACTCGAGGGTGCCAACCGAGGTGGAAGCGAGCAAGGGGGTGAAAACAAAGTACGAGCGCGGCGATATGACTATGCGCTCATATTTGGCTGGGTCCAATGTCCGGGCGAAACCGTAGCCTGCCCAGCCGGAGCCAAGGATCACGACACGTTCCTTATGGCTGCCATTGTCTAGTGCAACTTGTCAGCGATATGGTCTTCATCTCCCGGGAGCCGGGGGGGGGCGGGGGGTTGGTTGGGTTAAAAGGACGACCTTTGGCAATACTGAAACTTCGCGTTACCCCATGCGGTCGAAGGGCAAGCTGGTTGCGAGGAGTAAGGCCCCGGAGCGATGTCCTCGCGCGCTGTGATAATAAAGACATTGCTGGTCTGGTCTGCTATCACCTCCTCTTCACAGGATTAACAATGGCGGCGAACGTCATCCTGAGGAGACTGAGGACCGGCGAGATACGGGCGAGTGTATGGAAATTATATTTTCTCTACTTGCCTACTGTCTACGCTGTCGGGGACATGGACGAGTCATCGAAAAAAAAATAAAAGCGATCTCCGAAGGGGCGGGGCGTCCTGCGTCCCGAGACTCTCCGTTGATGTCATGGGACTTCCAGGGGGCAAAGCGCCCAGGCACCCGGTCCGGAGTGTCCGGCGTCGCTGAGCCCCTGCTGGGAACCCGGTCTGGCGGAACAAGAAGGGATACCCTTTCCGCAGCAATGTCTAGAGAATTTCTTTCATTAGCTCCCATTTGAGCACTTCGAGAATTTCTCGAAGCCGGACTCGAGTCATATAAGGCTGCTAGTACCGCTGGCGTTCGCCAAGAAATGCGTCATCACAGCCAGACGCAAGCGCCACAGCCGCCGCTTGGCGCTTTCGAATGCCGGGATGTGGCATGCGCTTTGTTCTTCGGAAAGAGGGCTCAGACAACCTTGGAAGGAAAAGTGACTTTACACGTGGACCGCTGAAGAAGACAGGCAGCGATGCATGGCGTTCAAAGCCTTTCTGGTTGCATACTGTCCATGGTCAATCCCAGCCAAAAATGCCAACTGGCAACCCTCGAAGCTCCACGATGCAATTGTTCTGGAACGGCTGGGGTTCGTTTCAGCACTGGGGAAGGACCAGACTGCACGGTCTCCAATCACCATGATCCCCTCAGCCTTCATCAGGGATATAAACAATGGAATGGAATCGACTGAAGCATCAGCAACGGTCCCCTTTACCGTCTGTCTATTTCGGTATCAACCACCATGCCAGCAATTCATTCCAGGGAAGCCTGAGATTCAGGTGCAAGTTATCGATAAGCACAGCGGGACGACTCCTCTTGGGCTCACCTTGGCGGAACAGTGGAAAACAAAGAATTCTCAGCAGGCTTGAGTGGTGTTCCTCGTTCCCAGTTGCCTGGACGAATGAGTTGCATTCGGCTTGCATCAAACCTGGCGCATGTCGGTCATCATCCCCGCCCTTGCATATGGGCTGGAGCTGTGAGATCGCCATGTTACTATTTGTGATTGGCTGTCGTGCGAAGCAGAGCACCGATAAGCCGCAGCAATCGGGCATCGCAGACAGGGAAAGACTGGGCCGACGACTGTGTGGAGTGTCACAAAGCCTGGCAGAGGCGGGCAGGAACAGCCCGCTGCTGCGTGGTTACCCCAGCAACGGCGCCCAGGGACGCACGGGGCCGCGGCCGTTGTTTACTTCGGATGGCCAATCAGCGCACCGGACATGCTAATGCACGACTGCCAGAGGAACCTGAAGGCTGCCTTAAACACCACAAACCAGCGTCGCCAGCACATTGCAGCTGCTGTTGATTTTACTCCCCTCCTTTTCCAGGCCGCTCACCATTTTCGGTGTATGGGTTTTGCTGCTGCGCGGTTGTGGTGAATCCCTTTTCTTATTTCCATCGCAACCCCATTGATACCCCAACCCACCCTCTCAACCAGCTTTGCCCGCTTTCCCATCCCTCCAAAGACGCTGCGACGAACCGGTTTTCTGACGACTTTTTGCGCAGCCCAACCCTCGTCTTCTTTCTTCATTCTGCGCCGCTGCAAACTCAGTTTCTTTGTGGAATCACGTTTACGACAGGAGGCAGCAAGCCAAACAAAGAAGCAACAACACGATATTGAAGACATTGGAACCCGAGCCACTACTTGTTCGAGCATGACATCCGAAGACCCCGTAAGTAGGCGCAAGCCACACTCCACCCAGCTCTTGTTGTGTGTGCTGGGTTTGCTTCTCGTGATACTGACTCCTCATACCAGGTGGCCCCCCTGCGCCTCGCGAAGAGCAGCACGATGCCTTCGCCAGCAAAGAGCGCTATCCCGCGCCCTCTCTCCGAGATCTCGCCCACTGAGAAGCGACGGAATTCGCCAAGCTGGAATCAGACAACCAAGGTGAGATAGTCTCGTGCCACTTGGCAGCCGAGCGTCGCAAACTGACCGATTGTTTTCCCTTCCCTAAGAAAATGGCGCTCACGGACTCGTCGCCATTCCAGTCGTCGCGCCCTTGGAGAACGCCACTTCCCCGCGCCTCTTCTGGCAGAACCAGCAGCAGCTTCAACTCGGAAAACAACTACGGCGCAGGCTCCGGCTCGCCATCTCCCTGCCGGCGCTCCTCTATCGAGCGCTTACAGAAGGCTTCCCGCGTCAAGAACAGCAACATCCTGGCTCTCGAGCAGAAGCAGGAATACGACCCGACCCGGATACCCCAGATCGAGCGCCCCCTGGCCAAGGTCCAAGGCAACGCTTTTGCCGGCAACGGTGCTGCTGGCCTTCGGGCTGAGAACCGACCCTTCGGCCACCAACGGAGCGAGAGCAAGACAAGCATTCCGGTCCTGAGCCCCTCAAAGACAACGTCTTCCCGGCCCACGACCCCTTCAATGCGCCCGACAACACCAAGCAAGGACCAGCCGTCGCCGACTAAGTCTTCGCTTTCTTCAAGCCGCTTCAAGAGCAGCTTTGACCCAGAGACCGGCACTTGGTCCGAGTATCCGGCGACGAGCGCAACCTTCCCAAGGCAAGTCGCTTCATCGACACCAAAAGAGCGTCACCTTCGACGCCGCTCCCCCTCAGGTCAACGAGTACGAAATGGCCACCCCCGACCTCTCCTCAATCGGGAGCAATTCCAGGGAAGGCAGCTATGACTCGGAGGAGGACGGCGATGACGAGGACCACTATTTCATTGGCGACAGCGTCGACCCGGATGACAGCTTCGATGCTTCGCTCGAGGACACCGACAGAGCGCCCGTTGTTGGCCCGGATGACTGGAGGCAGGCAGCCATGACGATCCGTTTGAGAAGAGCCCCATGCCGGAGGAGTTCCCGGATATGCAGAAGCCTCTTCATCAGCGCACCGACTCTTCCAATTCGAACGGTGAGAGCCGGCCCTTGCCTCCCCTTCCGGGTATGGTTCACGCCGCCCGCCTCCCCTCACCTCCCGCGGCATCCAGCCCCAAGTCGACGGAAAATCATAACATTGGCAACGGCAAGATGCCGCTCGAGGAGCGCCTAAGGCTTATGATGCTCTCTGATGATGGCAAGTCTGCAGCTGAGCAGCAGCGCGAACGCCGCATGAGACGCGCTGCCGCCCGCGAGCGCGGCGAGAGCCAGACGCCCGAGCGTGAGAGCCGCAGCCCAAGCGCCCAGCCTCATTCGGACTACGAGGAGGATGACACCGTCGGCGAGCTTTCTGGTCTCGAGGAGTACCAGCTGCCTCCCCGTATCTCGCGGGAATCCATCCTCAGCCGCGTGAACGGCAACAAGATGACGGAGCGCGATTCCGACTACCAGTTCTCATCCCCACCCGCTTCGTCCCCCGAACGCCCCTTCCACTATGATCCGGATGTGCCCCTTCCTAGCACTGAGGATTCCATCTTGGACGAATACGATAGCGGGGGTGAAGGGAGCGTCATCATCAAGCGTGATCTTGAGGACCAGGATGAGGACGCATACTCGATCACCGACATGTATCATCGCTCCGAGACGCTTGATGAGAATGACCCGGATGACGAGAGGCATCAGTCAGACGGTGACAGCGCCAGCCAGTACTCCAATGATGAGGAGCCTCAGATCAACAAGTCTCAGGGCTCTGACCAGGAGCATGCTCCTACCCCACGGGCCACTTCTCCAGTGGACGAACCGCCTGCGGCCCTCGAGGAGCAGGCTGCTCCGTCGACGGTTGAACTTCCAGAGCGGACCGAGGAGAGTGATTTCTCCAAGAGCTTCGACTCCTGCCTGCTCGCCAAGCCTGAGGAGCCAAAGGTTCCCCCCGCGGAGCCTGAAAAGCCTTGCGTGTCGGAGTCTCAGTCTTCTGCCCAACGGCCATTCACACCGAGCAGCAACTCACAAGGTCCCTTACCAAACCCGAGTATGATGGTTCCGGCTGGGGTGAGCCTGAGGAGGGCTTTGACGAGCCCGGCACCCCGGAGTCTGTCATCCACCGGCCGCTGCCGGACGCGAAGCGACGGAGGCTCGCCAGTCTCCTGCCATCCCTGAACAGTTAGCCACCATCAAGTCTTCATCAGGCTCTAAGCTGAAGACACGCCCTTCTGCCACTCCTTCCGATCTCGCGGCCATGCGGGAGGCCCGCCGCCAGGTCAGCCGGGAGGTGACCGATATTCCTCCGATCCCCGAGCGGCACCGCAACCGTCTCTACGCGACGTTGATGCCGACCTCGGCGGCGCCACCGGGGACTTCCTAGAGCGGCACCCCAGCTTTAAGAAGCGCAGCTTGACCCTGGATATCGACCTCGGTCTCAGCCTTGATAAGGAGTTTGACCGCGTCGTCGAAGCTCAAAAGGTTGCGTTCCACCAATTTTCTATTCCATCCTCCACCACCGCAGCCAGTTTCTTTCCCCGAGAAAAGCAATATGAGCAACAAGATATTCCCGTTGCAGCGACTTTTGGCGATTTGAGTACAACGTGTCTTGTCGTAAACAGCGCGGCTACCTGATGCGGCAGAACACCAAGATGGTCACTGCCAGCGACAAGGATACCGACGACGTCCGCGGTTGCCGGTCTGCCGGTAACTCGCCTGTCAAGGCCTCCCGCCCGCAGTCCTGGACTGTCGAGCCCTGGAGCGGCGTCCCCCGGAAGCGGAGTCTCCGTAAGAGGCACCCCGGGACCGGCCCTGTCCCGCCCTACCTGCCAGGAGAGCAATGCGCGGCCATGGGCCAGGTGAACGAGGAGGAACTGGCTGTCGAGATGGCCACCGAGGACAGCGGCGAGCGAGGCAGACTCTTTGTTAAAGTGATGGGAGTCAAGGATCTTGATCTGCCGCTCCCCAAGAGTATGCAAACACCCCTCCCCCCCACACATCACACGCCTCACTAACATTCCCAGACGAACGCACCTGGTTCAGCCTCACCCTCGACAACGGCGTGCACTGCGTCACCACCGCTTGGCTCGAGCTGGCACGCAACGCGCCCATCGGGCAGGAATTCGAGCTCGTCGTGCCCAACGACCTCGAGTTCCAGCTGACGCTCAACGTCAAGCTCGAGAAGCCGGCGCCCGCCCCTGTCAACACCAAGAAGGCACTCCCCTCCCCGACCAAGACCACCAAGCCCAAGACGTCCACCTTCAGCCGCGTCTTCGCCTCCCCCAAGAAACGCCGCGAGATGGAGCTGCGCCAGAAGCAGCAGGAGGAGGAGGAGCGCCTTGCCGCCCAGCGCGAGGCCCAGGCCCGCCAGATGATGATGAAGGCCGCCGCACAGCCGACGGCCTGGGATCTGCTCTCCCCGCTCGCCGCCGAGGACGGCAGCTTTGCGCGCGCGTATGTGTGTCTCAAGGAGCATGAGCCGCGCTGCTTTGGCCGGCCGTACCTGGTTGAGGTGGCGGCTTTCAACGAGTGGGCGACCGAGGAGGCTGGGTTTGCGTCAAGCGTGAAGAGCAAGCGCGGAAATGCCGCGGGCGGTGCGGGCGGCGTGATTCGCCGCGCGCCGTACAAGATTGGCAAGCTGGAGCTGCAGTTGCTGTTTGTGCCGCGGCCGAAGGGGCGACGGATGAGGATATGCCGAAGAGCATGAACTCGTGCATCAGGGAGATGAAGGCCGCCGAGGAGAGGTTAGCCCGGTCGTGGGAGGGGCATCTGAGCCAGCAGGGTGGTGATTGTCCGGTACGTTTCCTTCTCCCAAAAAAGAAAACCCATCCATCACACAGAGAATCAGGATACTGACAGGATGTGGCAGTACTGGCGCCGCCGCTACTTCAAGCTCGTCGGCACCAAGCTGACAGCCTACCACGAGGCGACCCGCCAGCCGCGCGCCACCATCAACCTGGCCAACGCCAAGCGGCTGATCGACGATCGCCGCACGCTCATGGAGAAGGAGACGACGGGCAAGGGCGGCAAGCGCCGCCGCTCGGCGTTCGCCGAGGAGGAGGAGGGCTACATGTTTGTCGAGGAAGGGTTCCGCATCCGCTTTAACAACGGGGAGCTCATCGACTTCTACGCCGACTCGACCGCCGACAAGGAAGGCTGGATGAAGGTCCTTGGCGAGGTCATTGGTCGCGATAGCCTGAACTCGGTCGACGCGGATGACCTGATGACCGGGTCGAGCAAGATGAAGGGGAAGTGGTGCGAGCTGGTGCTGAAGAGGGAAGAGGCGCTGAAGAAGAGGGCTGAGGGCCGGAGGGTGCACTCGCGTACTAAGAGTATGTACCTGTGAGGGCGAGAAGGGGTGAGTAACTGACGACGTGTTGGGAGTTGGGAATTGTTGGGTTTATTACGACGACGGGATGATGATGTCGACGGCTGAGATGTTCATGATGTCGAGACGTCGGGACAGGCTATCATGTGGAGTTTTGATGGTTTAGATGATGGGTAGCGGGGTGAGGACGGATGGATGGACGATGGACCGTGTTGGTTGGTTGTTGTATGGGAACACAGGCACACGAGGTCTTGCTGTCGCCAGCTTGCCTCCCTTGCATTTCCCTTTTTCTCGTCTCTCTTCTTTTCCATCTCCATTTCCCACCTCACGGTGGGGTTCGGGGCGTTGTACACCCCGCGACCCTCTACACATCCTGTCAGTCTAGCGAGCGTTATCTGCTTTATTTCTCTCCACCTGGGCCTCCGGCCTGGTCTGGAGTTCGGTCTTGTAGTCCATTTTCGATTCTCTCAGCTGGCTCTCCGCTGCTCCTTGGAGCGGATGGGACGTCAAGGTAACAAACACTCGAGCTGGCTTGACTAATACCACGGGGAGGATGAGCCGGGCTCTTGGGTGCGCTGCTTTATGTATTGAATTTTGTATTAGGATTGTGGGAATGCATTCGCAGTTGGTATCGATCAAGTACCCTGTGCTCTCGCTGTATGATGGCGACTAAATGCTGAGCAGTGGAAAGGGATATGCCAGCTCAAATTAACCAGGTGAGCTTCCCAGGGCTCATTCAGCCGTTGCAGAGAAAATGGAGCTCGAAGTGATAAGAGCATTAGGGTGATTTTGCAGCTCATCTCAGGAGCGTGATTTACGCCTCCTGCTTGCGATTCCACTCAACACACTCAGCCAGCGTCACACCGCTCCCTCCGAAGCAGTCTAGGGCGCTGCCAATCGTCAAGTCGACCTTCCCGCCGCTCAGTTCCTTAACCTTCTCCAAGTCTTGCAGGTTCCGACCGCCGCCAGCATAGGTCACTGGGATACTGCACCACTGTGCCAACTTCTCAACGAGCTTCTCGTCGACACCCCTCTGCAATCCCTCGTTGTCGGCTGCGTGGATGAGGAACTCGCAGCAGTAGGGTTCCAGAGACTTGATAGATTCTGATGTAGACAATGAGTTATGCAGTCACGGAGCGGAAGAGGGTTTGGGGTAGAGGGGCAGCCTACCCTCACAAACTTCCATATCGGTTATCGTCTGCACTTGTCCATGGCAACGAACCATCTGTCCTCACCACCGTGCTTCCGGCAGCTGAGATCGATTACTAACTTGTTCTTGTCGCCATCCAGCGAGGCAAGAACAGCATCAAGTCGGGGCTGGGAGAAGGTGCCGTTGGGGAACAGGAAGGATGTTATGATGACCTTTCAGGGGCGTCAGTAGCCATACCTCACAAAACGGTAGAGTAAGCAGGCGTACCTTCTCGGCACCGGCATCGATCCACTCTTTCGCATTGGTGTCATTGATCCCACCCCCAACCTGTAGTTTCCCCGGCCAGGCTGCGAGAGCTTCCCTTGCCGCGTCAGTGTTGCCTGGTCCAAGCATGATAACATGGGCCCCAGTGAGGTCATTGTCACGGTAGAGCCGGGAGAAATGAGCAGGCGGATGTGGTGAGACAAAATTCGTCTGGAGCGACGACGTCTTGCTGTCTAGGGTCCCGCCCACGATTTGCTTGACCTGCCCGGCGTGGAGGTCGATGCAGGGCCGGAATCGCGTCATTGTTTGTGGGTGTCTGCTTTGGGCTCTGTTTGAGCACTCTCGCAAGTGACTATGTTGAGGGGAAATTCAACTAAGCTTAGCGAGGTCCGAAAGGTCAGAGTTCAATAAAAGGGGGTTCCGGTAGTAAACAAGGAGGGACTCCTTTTCCAGGACGAACCTGTTTAGCGGGGCAGTGAGCTCGCCGTCGCCGGCGTGGAGGGGCATGCTTGGCGGCGCGCTGATAAGATAAGAGCTGGCCGTTGAGGTACTGGAAATTTTTACAGCAATTCGTACCCAAAGCTTCGATTTTCGACGTCGCTTTCAGCCCCTGATACCTCGCCAACGAACAAATTCGTCCAAATGCCGAGCCTACTGGGAAAGCGGAAATCACGGGCCGTGGAGGACCCTGAGGCAGTTGCCGATGCCCAGGAACTGCTCAGGCGGCACTTCGAGTCGCAGTTCAAGCCGCTGGCTGTTGCGCCCCTTGTAGCGCCGAAGAAGGCCGCAAACGAACAGAGCGACCATGTCAGTGATAGCAGCCAGGACGGTGGCAGCGATGCCGATACAGGGCACTCGGAATCGGAATGGGATGGCGTCTCGAGTGGCGAGGATGAGAACGAAGACGAGGAAAAGGATGGTACGCTGTTCTTGGAGCGCAGGTAATCAATTCAGTACCAAGCTGACAAGCAACGCGCTCCAAGACACACCTGTTGTCGAAGTCGTCGACCACACATCAACCGCCTTGACTACCACCACCACGAAAATGAGCAAACGGGAGCTCAAGGCCTATCTCGTACGCTCCCGACCCGCCACTACTACTGCTTTTATCTACCGAGATTGCTGACAGCTGGCCCAGTCCTCCCGCCCGCCAGACCCCAGCACCGCATCGGCACAAACGACCACCAACACCAAAAAGACGGAATCCGACGGTGACCAACCCGAAGACAGCGCCGCATTCCTAGCGAATGACCTCGCCCTCCAGCGGCTCATCGCCGAGTCCCACATCCTCTCAGCCGCCGGCGCAAACCCATCCCACTGGCAGTCCCAGCACGCCGCGGGCACTGCCGCCAACACGCGCCCTTTGCGGCTGGCCGCATCGCTCGCAAGACCACTGACATGCGCATGCAGGCCCTAGGGCCAAGGAGAGTATCCTGAGTCAGGCAAAGATGCCCATGGCCATGCGGAAGGGCATTGTCGGCGCCGCAGCGGAGAGGGAGGCAAAGAGGAGGAGAGAGGCGCGGGAGAACGGCATCATTCTCGAGCGGGAGGTGAAGAAGACGAAGACGAAGAACAAGGGAAGGGGTGACAGGCCGGTCGACCTGCCGGCTGTCGGGAGGATGAAGGGCGCCGAGCTGAGGGTCAGCGCGAGAGAGGCGCGGACGATTGCTGCCTCGGTGAGAGGACCGGCAGGCAAGGGCAAGGGCAAGAGGAGGAGGTGATTTGCGGCTCGATAGTGGCACAGACTGCAAACAAGCACGCAACAAACCGCTACAAGTCGTTGTCCTACAGAGCTGCTGGCCTTGCTCTGGACACCGCAATCCTTGCAGTACCAACCAAGAAACACAATTCGGTCCTTTGGGATGGATCACCAATCCGACGGCATCAACCACCCCGAGATCCAATACCCTGGTCTTGGGTAACGTTGAGTGCTTCTTCCAGGATCCCCGGGATCACATGCACCGGCCTTGCCTTACGTTGAATTGGCAACATGCTTTCTTGCGGCACGGCACCAAAACCCTCTGTGTACTTTGTACCTCGCATCAGCATCGCCGTCCCCTGCCACAATCAGCCGGTTTCAAAGATCAGGAGGCCGGCCGGTCAGCCAGCTGACGGTCCCGTCCGGTTGGGATGGCCTGGTCAGCCAAAAGAGGGCTAAGCAATCGCGGTTGGGTGGTATTGTCATGTCGATGGCCGGTGCCCCTGTTTGGCATCACTCAGTCCCACAATTTACGCAGTACAAGAACCCTTTGTGTGGCAAGGGCGTGTGAGACAAAAGCTAGACATCTTGTCCACGCCGGGCGGGGTGGGGCGGCATATGCCAACACTTTGAAGAGAAGGCCACAATGCCAAGCCAAGGTACGGGGTAGCAGTAGGTCAGTAAGGCATAACCTTCAAATTATCGACGTTTTTCACCAGAAGCAGTCCCTTGACTATCATTGTCTGTGTCTGTATATCCACAGTGTCCATTAGTTTCCCTTTCCTCTTTGTCATACGCATACAGCAGGGAAAAGTGCAAACACCCGCATTACAGTCTGTGTTTACCTCTGGTATGGCCAACAGGGGTCACAACCCGACATCATGAGCTAATACCTCTTCCCACCTGCCTCGGCCCGGGCCGGCCAACAACAAAGCAACCCACAGGCACACCTACCGGTCAATCAGTCGATCGGCTGTTGACGATCGGGGCAGTATGTACATCCATATTAGTAACTGCCACGTGCTGGCCACGAAGAGCGGGATGAGAAAGAAAGAACTGTGCCCTTGCCGAAAGCTTCGATCCGTTACTCTGTTTCTTGGATGTTTGTTGAGGGAATCTCGACGTCATATATTGTCAAAGCCCGAGGAGTTGGGTCATTGGGTGCCTTACAAGTATTGTATCTGGAGCTATGACGCTTTTTCTCAATAGGGGCGGGTTCGCGCTGTGCTGCATGCTCCCTGGACGGTTCTTCTTGTCTGCTTCATCACAGTATGGTAGGAGAATAACCAGGCCCAGCACTCAAATGGCTGCGTATTGAAGGCTCCGTATTCAACCCTGGGTGTACTTTGAAGATGACGTTTGGGAGCAGGGATCCTTGATCGCTTGTGGCCCACCTCAGAGAGCTCAGTCGATCATCGCTTACACGTCAATTCACTTCTCCATCGTTTATGTAGCTATCGTACGTTCCGACACCAGCCCGTTGGGCAGCACATCTCATGTGCTTGCCCCACCACTCAATACCACTAGGAAAGGGAAGAATAATACCTGAGCCGTATATACAGAGTAACCCCTGACCATTTACCCTTCCTCCCTTCTCCCCACCCTCCAGAGCCAATCCAAGTCTCCCCTCTACACTAGCCCGGATAAGGGAATCATGAAAAGCAGAGACCTCACTAAACCAACCCGTCAACCGCATAAAGAAGCCAGCCTCCTGCCTGCGCCCGTCTTCTATCGCGATCTGATCCACCCTTTTCAAACAACCGCAATGCTTAAGCACCGAATAGGCACGTATCCTCGGCGTTCGCAAGAGCCAAGCCACGAAACAATGAGAATGTCAACAACAAGATCTTTTACAACACCGACGTTTCAACTTCGTCTTCAGAAACTGAGAACCAGCGCGGAAGGAGCAAAACAGACAAACAGAAACACAGAAACCCCAGCCGGTATGGATAAGAACGAGAAGAGGATGTATTTTGCGATAATCCAACTCAAGGCCTTCGCCTGCCGAGTGTGAACCACTAGTCGCTCATGTGGGTCATTAAGCCATGCCGCCTGCATCAATAGCGTGTGGCTGGCTCATCGTCATGGCATGCTCAGCGTCTGGAGGCTGTTAAACGTTTGCGTTTGCCCAAGGCCGGTGTTCGCGGACCCCGGCGAGCTGTGAGCGACCGATCCAGTGTTGCGGCTGCCGTTAATGGCGGCGTCGAGCGACGGGGCGGCAACGTAGCCGGTCTCTGATGTCGGCGACGCGTCCTCGATGGACTCGAGCTGGTCCTCGCCCGAGTACTGCTCTTCATCCTCGCCGGAGTGGGTGCTGCCCTCAGCGCCGTCACCGCGGTCATGCGTGCGCTTGTGCCTGTAAGAAGAGAGCTTGTCAGTCTCTGCTTGGTACCTGAAATCAACTCTGTCGGGCTTGTGTGGTTGTTTTGCAGTCTGCAGGCTGGGGTGAGAGCTTCGCTCTTGGCGTGCCACTTGCGCAACTTTCTGCTCAACTTCCCAATGTTGACTAACAAAGGAAATAACAAGGCCAAGGAAATCATGGGGGGCATACTGTGCCAGGTTGTCTGATCTGGAGAATGCTTTGCTACAATGTGTGCACTTGTAGGGTCTTTCCTGGGTGTGTGTTCTCACGTGTCTAGGAGGTTCTTGTCAGATATCCGGCTGGAGGCTCCATATGTTGACAGTAAATAAAACTCCAATCTTACCGCTTCAAGTGCTCGAGCCTCTTGAAGTTACGGCCGCACTCAGGGATGGGGCAGGAATGCGACTTGGTGGGATAGGGGCCGACCTCCATGACAGTGGCAGATCGAGCCCTGCGCACCACTTGATGACCACCCTGCATCGTCGGGCGCTGTTCCGCCAAGGCAGCCAGCTCCTCGTTGGTGAGCGGAGGGTAGTGTGTCTGCTGGAGGGCCATGGGGTTGAGCGAGGGGCTGTCCACGGCCGATATTGGGACAGCGTGGCTTGGTGTAGTGTGGCGGGAGTAATCGATGAGTTCCTTATGCTGGTGGCTACCAAGACGCATTCCAGAGTTGCTGTAGGTCAGACCTGGCGGTGAGGTCTCAGCAGACTCGTCACCTTCGGCAACCGGGCCGACTGAAGCGGAAACAGATCTCCTGAGATCTGAGGGACGGTGCACCGCGGAAGTAGCTGTGGCGAGGGTCCCTGTGGCAACCGAAAGAGACGGTGGAATGGATGAGCGCCTCCTCCTCTTATAAGTCGGCGAGCCTTCAAGGACGGAGGAGTAGACGTTGGTCGGGGGGTAAGCGCGGGTGTATGAGGGGCGGCCAGGTTCGAGGGCGGCAGATGCATCATGTTGATGGGGCCGGTGTGACTGAGATGATCCGGAATGGCGCTGTAGAGACCCGTCTCCTCGTTAGCAATATAGGCCGGCTCGCCAGTGATGGCCATGGCCTGTTGGGGGGGCGTCAGAGGCTCGAATGAAAGGCCTCTCTGGCTGAACTCATCAATGTGAGAGGACACAAAAGAAGGGGCCGGCGAGTACTCCAGGCCGAAGGCGGGCATCGAGGTGTGTCGCTGGTGCGTGTGCGTCACCGGGACGCCATTCGCATTGTACTGAACGCGCGGATATTCAGGCTCCCGCTTGATCATCGGCTGAGGGGGGGCAACGGCTGGGGCCATCGCTGGGGCCATCGCGGGGGCCATAGTCCGCGCCATGGTCATCGTTCCGTACGGATCCATGTGGTCCATTCCATCCGCTAGAGGGGCCATCGCCTGCGGCATCATCTGTGGCGGAGGCATAGAGTCCAAGGCGGGCATTACCGGGGACGGTGCCTGGGGTTGCGTGAAAGCGACTTGTTGGGGGTTGAAAGAAGAGGTGCTAGCTTGCTGGGCTTTCGAGAGCTGCTCGTACAGCGACTGTGACGAGTCATACTGGAAAGAAAGGGCCGGCTCGCTGACGGCTACCGTTGTAGGCTCCTGGCCCATCTTCTCCCTCTTGAGGTCTCTTTCAAGGGCGTCCAGAAAGAGCCTGTCGTGAGGGACGCTGTACCAGTAGAAAACCTTCTGCTTCTTCTGCGTCCGGATGCAGTTGTTCTTGTAGAGGAAATCGAGGAAGGGGCTCTTGGGCTCCTCCAGGGACGCGTCGGCTCCCGATTTGAGGTTCCGCAGATCCGAGAAGATGCCCTCTTCGAACTTTTTCGAGTTCTTCACCGACGCCCAAAGGCGTTGAACCGGAATGAGAGGCATCTTACGATGTCCGTCCCCGAAATGTGGAAGAGGTTGTTCCAGAGCACGCATGAAACGTACTCGCCGGTAGGGAGAAGAAACCGCCGAATGTACTGATCTGGCGTCCAGTCAACGGGCGCCGAAATGAGAAAGTATTTAACTGTGCACGCATGTTAACAGTCGACGATTACTCTCAGGGTCTGTTCTGGCGAGTGCACTCACGATTGTCAACCTGTTGTAGAGCTACCTGAGCGTCGTGTGGAAGGGCTTGTTGAGCCTCAGCGCTCATCATGAAGGTCTCCGGTTTTTGCGAAGCCATGGCTGCGTTCTGCGAATACATGGTGCAGAAGCTCCAGTGGTGGTGATCGAGACGCGAAAACGCCGCGCTTTCTCCTGCTGGTCGAGCGATCAACACAGTTGATGCGATCTAGGGTCCCAGCGACGTGGAAATGGACGCCGAAAGAAAATTGATCGCCTCGTGTCGCGATGCGCTTGCTATGTGGTGAGATGCTGAGACTGAATCGTCCTTGTTCCGAGGCACTGCCTACGAACAAATGTCGTTTTTTGTGTGTATGTTTTTTCAAGCGTCGAGACCAGCCCGTAACATAGGAAAATCCGCAATGTCGATGCCCTCCAGATTGCCTCAAGCGAATGGTAGGGGTGGTCAGGCAGCCCGTGCGATCAGCCGTTCGGTCGATGTGGTGCGCTTGTCGGAGGTGCGACGAGAATCGTGGTGTCGGTGGGGCGCAACTCGGCCGGGAAACAATGGGTGAATGGGAACCAAAGCTCTTGTTTGAACAAAACGAAACCAATCAACGGATGCCCAGGTATCGATGTCTATCAAACAGGCACACGGACTAGTCGACAGGGTCGAAGCGGCGATGGCCGGTGGGCTGCGACGGCAAACTGTCTGAGAATTGGTGGAGAGCGCTGCCCTCGGAAAGTGCGGAGCGACGACGACGACGATGGGGGAAAGAGGAAAAAAAAGAGGCGTCAAAATATGTGTGCTCGACCGAGGCCTTGAACGGCGAGTCCGTGAAGAAAATGCGGCAGGAGCAAGGGAAAAAGGGGCGCTTCCTGCAACACTCTTGCGGGAGAATGGAAAAGGGAAGAATGCGTGAGCGAGGAGTAATCGGGGGTGTGGAGGGCGCCACTGGGGGTTTAATGACAATGGTTGTCGCTTGCTTTGCGCCTAAGGGGATGCGAGCAGGGCGCACGGTCATCCAATCGCGGAAAGTGGCCCAAGTGCCAATGGCAAGACCCACGCAGGCTGGCACCGCTTGGGTGGGGCTCCCGGCAGGGTCTCCGCCCAGACCCAGCGACGAGGTTGGTCTCCGACACTCTCAGCGCACACCGGCGCCCATGACGATGCCGCGTGGCTCGGGATGTTTTTTTCAACCCGGCTAGCGGGGTGGCTGGCCCGGGAACTGTTGTCAAAAATGTGTATCGGTAGAAGACATGGGTGCTACTTCTCAAGAACCGCATGGTATTGTCAGTCCAAGCTTCACCGCGGTATTTAACAGCCCGGGAGGTACATTGGGTCATTAAATGGCGGCGGCTTGACCGCCCACCGTCTCTCGGTTTACGGGATGACCCTGCAGAAAACTGGGCCGCCATGAATGGCTCCCACAGACTGGGCGACGCAACTGCTCAGTGCTGAGTCGGTTCTTCGTTGCCTCCGTTCTTCGAGCCTTGGTGGTCAGTCGATGCCGGTCCAGCGCGATGGCGAAATCGGACCTGTCTGTCCTTGAGTTGGGAGGCGGTAGTGGTAGTGGCGCCTATTACAAATGACCCTCCCATGTTGATTTCGTCGAGTTCCAACTGGCGCCTGGACTCTCCGCGTTGAAGTTGAGGCGTCCTCATTGTTCCAGCAAGAGCCCACCATTTGGCACTTCTCTCGTCGATGAACGCTGGCCATTCATTGAACAGGGACGGCACTAGCCAGACAAATCAACTGTTGGGATGTGGAAGCGCTCTGGAAGCCACAACTGAGGCGGCCTTCTCTGCGGCCATGGCTTGCTCACCCGAGCATGGCCGCTTCGTGAAATTGTGGTACACAAAAATATTCCACCACGATGCTTCTGGGTGCAGGCATGGGGCCGCTCCGGAGCCCGCCCCCTGATTGGGCATTCCTCCAAACAGTACCGCCGATGGAGCTTTGGAGTTGTCTGCAAGCCAGTGGGTTGCGAGACGGCAAAGGCGGCGAGGGAATTCAGCTTGTACGGGAAGTATTGAGCTAGTTTGCTCGTGGACTTTGCGATGTGACATGCCGTGCTACACCGTGTTTTTGTGTGGGCAAGAAATGACAGGTCGTGGCTCATCTCGCTCCCCGAAATTAACTTGAGGGCGGAGAGCTCGTAAGACATCTGCGGCCTCTGAGCCCATGGCCATTCGTTACCCAGATCCAACAACGTCTTTGTGTCCGCCTTTGGTGTCATTGTCAGACACCAACAAGAGCTTTTTTAGGTAGCCAACCTTGTCTGGCCCAAAGGAGCCAGAGGACAACTCATCTCAAGCTCTCAGCAGTCCGCACAACGCTGGGGCAAACTGGCTCATGTTCGATCTCTCGGGGGCAAATACCTCCGTGGGAATCAGCCTGGCGCGCTGCGAGGGCCTCGCGCCATTGCTGTCGGGCAACCAATCCTCTTGCTCTGCTGGATGCCAGTTTCCGCGTCTGTGCCGCGTTCTTGGTGGTCACTTGCAGCGTGCAGGTGGGTGGGCTGTGTCCAGCCACAAATTTCGGTGACCCTTGTCGATTCTGAAACATGCTTCAGAAATAGCTCAGCGTGTTGTTGACAGGGCCACTGCTTCGGCGCGAAAGAAAACCGCTCCCGTCGTCTTGGCACCACTGAAGCAGTTCTTCAGCTGGCAACAGCCCCGCTCTCAGCTGGTTGGCCCATCTCCACAAAGAACATGGATGGGTCTCGCCATTGTTCAATGCATCGTCCATAGAGGCTCTGCTCCGCGATGACGATCTCAGATCGGCACCGCCTCTCATAGATCAAAGCCCACAGAATGCGGCGAATGTCTTCCTGCCCAAGGCTGTGGGCGATTCCATCGTCTTTTCTCATCTTTCTGGACGGTACAGCGCTGCTGACGGCCCGTACAGGATAGAAGACTCACCAACTACATGTCCAGTCGAAGCGAACCTAGACCGGGCGCGTGGCAAACATACCTGTCAACCATGCTCCGCCTGTTGAGGAATAGCCTCTGGTCTGGTGCATGCAAAGGATCTTAACCGGAAGTTGGCCCTGGAAGTTCTGAAACAGAGCCTGGCCGTGTCAGAGGGCTTCACCCCCACGCCACGGCAGAGAGGGGATGGATCCGGACCGCAACCCAGGTACAACGGGCTGTGGGCGGAAACTGACCAGGCAGGCAGCCGAAGATTCTTAACCTTGGATCTCTTGGCTTCGTCCGTACGGAGTACAGGTTATGATGGACTTGTACACGACGCAATGTTGTGGAACGCCTGGCACTACCGACCCCAGTCCCGCCTGCAAGAGTGAACAATGGATGGAGAATATCGTTGCTCAAGATCTTGCGCCGCCCTTGAGGTTTTCTGCTGCTGCGCTCTGTTTGCCATCGCCCAGCATTAGTTGTGTCCGCTGTCTCGTATTTCCATCGTCATGCTTCCAGTTTTGCTTTAGAGGCTTCTTTGATCTTGAACCCTCTGTGTTTGCGAGCAGGCAAGCTGTGTCCGGAGGCCAAGTCATCGCGATGATTGTGCCCACGTTCTGTGACCCAGGATTGGTGCCTGCGACTACTCTCCGTAGGGCCCTAGGTAGTTTGACTCTGCTTGCAAGAATCGGTGCTTAAGTGAGGTGACGCTATGATGATGACCCTACTTCAGTAATCGCTGCTCACGGAGGATCCAACATGACGGTTTGGTCGGCCGACCCTGGTAGTCCCCAGCGGCAGGAACCGCGGGACAACCCAGGCGCCCAAACGATCATGTTTCACATCAGGTAATTTGGAAGGGCAATACGGATACTGCGTAAGGCCCATTTTCTCGTGGAAGGACAGCTCGCGCCCTGCTCTTGCCAGCAGAATGGCGATCCATGAATCAGAGAGAGCTACAGCCCCCCAGAATTCTGATTGGTGATTGTGGTTATTCTTCAGCCCTTCTGACTGGACGCGCTGAGCTTTGCCCGCATTTGAAGGATGACAGCCAGTAGCCAAGAATAGCAGCGGGCAGCCGTGGGGATCGGCCGCAGCAGGCAAGAGCCGGATATCAGCATATCCCACCCTATCAGATCTCCCCAGATCTCGCGCTGTGCGGTGTCGGAGAGGTTATTTGGCTAACCATTTGAAATCCTCGTTGGAATACCCGCCCAGACGGCGGCAAGCAATCAGTGTTGTGCTCGTCCATGGGTGCTACGACTGTGCGGGCATTCCTGTCTAATGCAGGTTCAAGACTTCCAGATCTGAACCATGGGAGGAGCGATCTGTGCATATTCTGTGCGACCGCAACTTAACAGAAGTTGCGGGGAAAACTCTGCGGCGAGCTGGATCTGTGGTGGTGCCTCTGTGCCCAAGTGGGCAGGTGGACATTTGGGCCGCTCGCCTGCCGAGATATTGTTAGCAACAGCTTGTGCGCCATGGGCGTCTTATGCGAAGCGGACTAGAGCTAGACAAGGAAAGGCGGGATTCCCGTCTCGGGGTTGACACCATCGTCCAAGTCGCGAAGACACCGCGTGCTGTCTCCATCTCTTCCAAGTTGTCCAGCCAGTCGCTGGTGGCAGGTGCCAAATGATACTCAGACTCCGAAACACAAAGCAAGGAGGTTCCGGTGCTGGCGGATTTAAAACAATGCGGACAACCTCACCGTCGAGGCAACGGGGAGAAGCGGCGCAATCGCCTGGGATTGTGCCGCCGTGGTTGTCCTGCAGCTTCGATTGGCGTTCCTGGCAGCCTGCATGGGCGGGGCGGTCCTCGTCGGCCGTGTGACCGACCCAGACACCTCCTGAGTTGGGAAACGCGAGCTGGATGCAACCGTCCCATCACCAGGAATGTGTCGCATAGCCGTCCCTCAACCTCGCAGAAAAGGGGTTGAAGAACCAAGTACGGCTCGGCCTCATGTGGAGCGGGGTAGCTCGGGCTTTCCTCAAGAGGAACGGTTGCCGTCCGAATTCAGCCAGGCTCGCGTCGGCAAAGACTCCGAAACAAGCGACAATGTGCGTGGTGATGGGCCGTGCGGACCCAAAGGAAAGAGATGAAACCTGCCGAGAATGTCGCAGCTTCTTCCAGAAGAACAGCATGTGGCTTTGACACGCGGGAAACGGCTCGACTTCGGACGATGAGTGTGCCAGTCGAGCATGGTCCACCAAGGTTTGAAGCAATTGACCAATGGTCAGTTTCCAGTTTCTTTTCCCCTTTCCCTTTCCATTTCCTTTTTTCCCTTTCCTTTTTTCCCTACCTTTTTTTTTTTTTTGCCCTGATGTGAAAGGAGCAGTTTGACTGCACGCATGGAGGACAATACGTGTACAGTAACATTACCCCAGACGCAGAAAAGCTCACGATGGAATCGGAAAGCTTGGTTGCTTCAGGCACGGTACCTGGGTGAGCCGAAGGGTGGGGACGTGGGTTAGCGCTCACTAGCAGTCCCACTCTGTCGAGATCCTTGTTGGTGGCTGGATCTTCGGCACAGACCTCGAGTGTCCACTTTCCATGGGCACGACACGAGGAGATCTGGTGGTTGGGCTCCACCCTCTCTGTGTGCACGGAAACAACCCTAAGCTTTACCATTAATGGCCGGCAGATACCAAGCCTTCACAGTATCCTGGAAGAAATGGGGACCAGAACAGTCACCTTTTCACCCCCTGATCTGGGTAGCTTTGGCCCGCAGGGGGGGGGGTCTTGTCTGTCAAAGACGAAAGTCGGAAGGCATGACAGACCGTCGGGTGATGGCAACATCTTCCGCTTCGCCCCTCGCCCATCGCCATCAGCCGTCAAGGTCGGCTTCGATGTAGCCAGAATCGCCGCTTTCCTGCATTACCCATTCTTGTTTACCCGGCAGCCACACCTGCAGGGCCGTTTAACAGATCGGCCATCTGAAACCGCAGGCCCCCAAGGGCATAGTTGCTGCCATCGAAGGTGAATGCGTTGACCCTTGCGCCATCTGCATGGCCCCAGAGGCATGAAGTCCAGCCTCGCTGCGCTCGGACGTGGAGCACGGAGAGGGTGGCAAGCAGCAGCCAGGAAGAACCCGGCGGTGTTTGAAGTTGGTTGAGGAAATCAGTCGGTTGAGGGCGATGACCGAGTGCGACGGCTGTGGACGGGAAGCTCCTCTACCGCCGAACTCGCCCTGGCCCTTCAGGGGCCGGACCCAACGTTATGTCATGGTCCCCAACCGTCGCCTTCCGACTGTTCGGGGCCGGTGGATGAGAGAGCGTCATGGGCTTCTGGTGTCTCTGCTGGAACACATCATGATCAACCGCCGGCTGAGGCATAATACCAGGTGAAGAGACGGTGCCGCCACGGCGTAGCCTACGCAATCATTCATACCAGGTAGCGGCGCCTTCTCGGTTCTCTCGGCTTTGCTGCCATGGGTGGTTCTCGGTGGCAAGAAGAGATAGGTGCGTGACCATGTCGCAGAGGCCAAACATGGCATAGAAAGCTTGCTAAAGGCAAAAAAAGGGAGGCCAAGAACCCCCAGGTCTAGGAGGAGATCCAGATACGAACCGACAACGGTCGTACCCCTGAAAGCTTTTCCTTGCCAGTGTTGCAGTCGGCAAAACTCTTCCAGAATCGAAGTAACATCTGTAATCAAAGTGGAAAGGACCAGGGGAACAAGCGACGAACACACGGGGGGATGGACGTAACGCCACGGGAAAACTGCAAGCAAAGCACGATGCTGTATTCCCCTTTTCGTCTCCGTGCCATTCAGGGGTATCAACACTCAGCATCTCCAAGTCAGCGAACCGCAAGTATCATAACCATCAGAGCAACTAGATCCCCTTCAGCTCCTTCTCCATCGCCTTCAACTCCCCCTAACCTTCGGGCAGTAATGCTTGAGCAACTCCCCTTCCCACACCGTAGTCGTAAAGGGGTTGCTGCCCTCGATCGTCTCGGCCAGGGCTTGTAGGTCCCATCACCTTTCCTCTCCTCCGTGTTCCACAGTGCAGCGACCTTGCGCCCGTGAGTGTGCACCAGTCATGCAACATACCCAGGACCGCCTGGCATGACTTCTCGGGCATCTGCAGCGCCACCGACATGCTGCTTGGTGAAGGCAGCCAGGCGCAAGGGCGGGACGGAGCGGATGTTCCAGGGCGGGAGGAGCACGCCACTGAGGCAGCGCATCAGAAGTACAGTAGTAGTCTGCAGGTTGATCTTGTTGTTCCTGCGGTTGGCAGGGTTGCCGGCTGAGGTGTCGTCCGGGTCGGAGAGATGAAGAGATTTGGCGCCAGTTCAAACGTCCGGGTTCACTGAGAGGCTGAGTAGGCTGCGGTAGAGGTTGGTGATGAAAAAGGAGAGGTCGAGATGCAGGTCGCTGCGGGCGTTGTGCGCGTCCTGACCCTCGAGTAGCGCAAAGGCCGTCACAGTGCAGAGGAGGGCTTCTCTGCTGGTATCACGGATGACATAGAGGCCATCATCATCTTGGTCCTCATCGTCTGCCTCAGCCTCTTCCCGTTCCCAGCGTTTTCGCTGTCGCGAATGAGGTCCTTGAGGGCTTCCAGAAGGTCTCCGAAAAAGTCTTGGTTGATCAAGTGCGCGTACTTGGCAAGACCTTCGAGTACAGCTCCCATGAGATGCGGAATGCGTGCCTTGAGAATGCGGAAGTAGGCGGCAAACACCATCTTTAGGATCTCGGATTGCGCTTGCTCTCTCTCCTCATGGCTGACAGTCGCGTCAGCCTGAGCCATCACCTTTTCCGCCTCCTTTTGCTCCTTCAAAAGTTTGCGCTCCCGCTTCGTCCGGAACTCTCTCTTTTGCTTGGGTTTCTTGCCGTTCCGCAGATCGCCAGGCCGACTGACCTTGTCCTGCGAACCCTTTCCGACAAACTCAGAGAGCAACCGCAGGTGCAAGAACATGTTGAGAACACTCTCGTCAACGCGGTACTCGCGAGCCTTCATCATCTTCGTGAGAATGGAAACCGCTTCCTGGGAGGCTTTCCCGTCCTCATCCTCCTGAAACAGCTTCTCCAGAGCTTGGCGGCACTTGACAAAATCGTCGTCCAGCTTGCGGGTGCTCAGTTTCCTGACAAGAATCCTCAGGAGGTCACCCGGAAGTTGAAATGCGGCACCGCGTTCACGAGCGTGCAAGCACAGGTGAAGGCAATGCTGGAGATGGGTTGCCCTTTTCTTCGACCCTCAGGCGTGGGCGATGCCGCATGCTGTGCGAGAGTCTTGATGTAGCCGTGGTACCCAGAGACCAAGGCCTGTTCGTATGTGCGCAACGTCCTGACTTCTTTCGAGAGCTTCTCCGTGGCCGATTCTTCGGTCGCAGGCCGTATCCTGTATCCGGGAATAACATCCTTGTACACGGTCATCTGGGTGACGATGCAGAGTTTCTGAATGGCGACAATGGGCGACTCCCCAATGCGGGCCAGCGCCTTGAACGCGCCTGGGTGCTCCTCCGGATTCTCGTTTAGTTGTGTAGCAATCTTGGCCAGCTCTTCTTGAGCCTTCCGGATTTGCTCGCGCTCGGAGATCTTGGGTTCCTCAGGAGCAGCAACTTCGGGCTCGTCCTCAATGCCAGCATCGTCGCCATCGCTCTCGAGCCAATCGGCATCGCTCGCTTGAGTCGGTAACGTCCTGCGTCTGCCATGTTCCTTGCGCCGTCTTCACGGGAAGTCTGCCTCCAGCCTCGCCGTTCTTTTTCTTCGCATCCTTCTTCTTGCCCTTCCGTACTCTCGATTCGTAGTCCTGCTCGAGGTTCCAATTGGAGGCACTCTTGAAAAATTCCTTTTTGAATCCTGGTGTCATTGTTCGCTGAGTGGGTCCTTCTTCACGAGGAGGGGTTACCCTTCTCCGTTTGGAAGGGCGGGAGGCCATTGTTTCCGCTGCAGTTTGGTGGAGA